>OU015491.1:194333066-194453066 GCA_907164885.2 Dolomedes plantarius | reverse complement strand
TTTAGCAATGACTGCATTAAACATTTTCAACGGAACGATCTAGAAACGCAAAGTTTGTTATGTATTCTATTTATGAAAACGATATAAATCTTATGTTAGTGTAGATCGCGAATGTTTTTAAATTTTACAAGAAATTTTATATGCATCTTTTTGGTGCTTAAAAAAGATTGATTTTATATAATTAAAAATATTATAAATATTTAAACAAACACACACACACACACACACACACATATATATATATATATATATATATATGGCTATGTATAAATGTATATATATATATATACATACATACATACATATATATATAATATAATGTAATGTGTATATTACATATATATATATATGTGAGTGTGTGTGTGTGTGTAATATACCCATTACATCATGTCCCTAAATTATAACCTGAAAGGGGAAACTAGCTCATATTTACATGGCTGGAGCTAGACAGCCTGAAAGGAATAAAAATTAAATTTGGAAGCAGTCGAGCCGAATCGTTTATTAGAGCGACGAAAGTACATCCGTTCATTCCAGAAGAAAGGCTTGGAATTAATATCACCTTTCAACATTAAACGCGAAGGCGAGAGGAACATCTGATTATTATTTGTAGGATCAACAGATTTTGGGGCTCGCGAAGCTAACCCACTCCTGAATTGGGACATATGCACGTGTAGAAATGCATGCGATTCATGGGAAGTTCTGTGGCTAAGAGTTTTAAAACGACAAATTATTATTACTGGGGATTGGATTTAGGAAAGGGAGTTTAAATGCTAGAACGGAAGGCATAATATATTACTTACACTTACACACACACACACACACACATATATATATATATATATATATATATATATATATTTATGTGTGTGAGAGAGAGAGAAAACAAGCATTTAATTTACCGTATGAACATGAACATAAACTCACAATATCTATTGTTGCATATAAAGGACATCCAAATCGTGATTTCTTTTTCCTATGATAATGGCATGTGTGAGAGGCAGACAGGGAAAGTTTATTTTATATGTCAGCCTCTCACAAAAGCTTTCAACAAAAGGCAGCCGCTCAGACTTTTGAATTTTGACACGTAAAAATGACAAAGTGAGAGTGCACGCAAAATGACCTTTTTCCTAGTCTATTTTACGATTCGACGCGAGTTCCCGGTTCCAGTTAGCTGGACAACGGGCTCACCACGGCCACTAGTCGCGAACACACAACTTTGGTCAACTGTGTAGAGACGTGCCCATATACACACACATATATTTAAAAATAGGAGTTTGGGTTCTTTTTCTTTTATTTTGCAGATAATCAGAAGTTGAAACTAATGTTTATAGCCAAGTAAGCGGTGTCGACCCGGAACTAGAAGGTCGCATGTACCGTCATGGATGTACATTAGAGAGAGTAATTATGTATCTAAAGCTATAAATAGCGTACTTTCAATTGAAGAGGTTTAAAGCATGGGAAATTCGCGGTGGGAACGAGATTTCGCCCTTTCGGGTTATAACCATGCACATTGTTAACCATTTATTGTTAACAATACGCAATCAAATGATTCACGAGTTTCCGACCTGACAGGTTTCAAACATGTAGGCTTTTATTCTTGAGTTCCGTTAACATAAAAATTCAATTCCAAGGGAAAAAGGGAACTTAATTGTAAAAGGAAAAAGAAATTTTTAGATCCGATAACAGTCATTTTAAAAGCTGTGCCAGTTCTTTAAAGTTTTAACTTTTCTAACTAATTATATCTTTTGTGAAAATGATTCATTTTTATGTAAAAAGGTGCGTCTTATGGTAAAAAAATGCGGTAAATAAGCAAGTAAAATATGCAAATATCGACAACCTGTGTCGTTAGCCTCAAAATGGAAGCGGTTGGGGTATCACAGAAGTCGATAAAAGAAACAGTTCTTCAAACAGAGAACATAGTTCAGTTGGTACCACTCTCGGGATTTGGAAATCCGTGTTCAAATACCGGCAAACGGTTTTTATAAGTAAATGAGCCAATTATTTACAACTTCAAATATTTATTTACACATATTCTTTTTAGATACATGCTTTTAGGAAATTAACTTTCTGAAGGCAACTAAAATTAAATTTGTCTATAAGAAAAGATGG
Organism: Dolomedes plantarius; assembly: GCA_907164885.2. Classification (NCBI taxonomy): domain Eukaryota; kingdom Metazoa; phylum Arthropoda; class Arachnida; order Araneae; family Dolomedidae; genus Dolomedes; species Dolomedes plantarius. The sequence goes on along the minus strand of OU015491.1, from coordinate 194,450,957 downwards.
ACGTATTATAGGAAAAGAGGGATATCAATATGAAATATGTTTAAGCTAATATTTAAGAATATATTTAGCTTAATATTAAATTAACTGCCGTCCACATGGTGTAATGGTTAGCGTTCTGTGTTGGGGTTAAAATCCCGAGTAAGGCTTAGTCGTTTACGTGTCGTTTACTTCATAGGGAGCAATGCTGGCTCACCCAAATGGTGCTTCCATAATAAAGTAGCCAGCAAATCACGATGAATAATAAAAGGAGAGTGACTCACGACAAAGTGTCTCCACATTAGAAATATATATATATATATATATATATATATATATATATATATATATATATATATATATATATATATATATATATATATATATATATATATATATATATATATATATATATATGTATATAAGCATATTTTTTGTAATACACGACTGTAATAGAAAAATAATTTGACTAATATTTTCATCCGTATGCCAGATATTATATATATATATATATATATATATATATATATTAATTAGATCATATTTATCAGAAACAATCCACTGGTTTTTAGACAGTATCGGCACCGCTGATGAAGAGATGCTGTCTAAAATCTTTTAAATACTTATATTTTCATATTTTTAGATGCTGGCTGCAAGTAGTAATAGAGCTTATGCTGGTTTTTCACTTTCAACTTTGTCTTATCTATCTATCTATATATATATATATATATATATATATATATATATATATATATATATATATATATATATATATATATATATATATTTATATATATATATATATATATACACTGTTTCTCCGTTCATTTTTGAGTCTTTAAAAACGTCAATACTTCACTGGCTCATTTTTTTCTGTTTTATTTTACTTTGTAGGTATGATAAATATACATATTTATATCATCGCTGCTTATTACCTGTCTAGAAATACTTCGCTTGTGTACTTGAAATTATAATTACATTGCAAGTACAGTCCATCCCTATATCAAGAACTGGAGAATATGCTTCTAAAACTTCCCTCAATTTTTTTTTCTCTTTGGTCGTTTAATGTAAGAATATCAAATTTCTGCTTACAATTTTAATGTATTCTGAATACAATTTGTCTTTCCGAAGTCACACACAAACGTAGTCGCACAAGAGCAAATTATGCACATTGTTCTACTAAATGCCCTCCTAGCAAAGGCCTCCATCACTGCCGTATAATGACCTCGGGATGAAGAGAACGATATTCTTTGATCCACCCTTGAGAGGAAATTCCGAAAGGTTTCCCCACCACCCCTCACTGTCATTTTCTTTTAACTATAATTATTCAGCAGGGATGAGGGAAAATTAGGGGGCCCCAGACACAGGTTAAGATCTCATTAACTCGGGAGAAAAGCGGAGCGATAACCAAATTTAGGAATGCCAAGAATCCAGGATGTTATATAGTAATCGACAAAGTTATTCCGGAACGGTTTTGTAGCTTAGCGCGGGTATTGAAAAACATCTATTTATGTGACTGAGAGGATTCAAAGACGAGGCTATTTTGAAAACGAGCACGAGTTCATTTGTAATTACACTTGACGCAGTTATTCAGGAAGGAAAACTAATCCCATACGCTATTATGTAATTAACGCATGCCAGGAAAAAAAAATTGGAGGAAAGGAGTTTCAAGTAATCTTCACAATCAGATTAAGACTTAATTTTAAGATGTTGGATTCTCAAAGGTAACTTTTGCAAACGGCAGAACTCAAAATTGTGTAGTGAAAATAGACATACTTCAAAATGTTCATTCAGCATTTACTGCATAATTTTTGTGCTCAGATGGCAAAATGCTATAAGGAATTTACGTGACAGTAATTCTAAGATTCAAGATGTCATGAAAAATCAGTAATTTGTATTACATGAGTAAACGTGGTACCAATGTTTAGAAAAATTGTTGGCTATTACTTACAGTAGATATGTTAAATAAAAAATATCGGCGATCGAAAATCCGGAATGTGAAAAACCCAATTCTTTTAAGAAAAGTTTCTTGTAACATTTTGCCATCTAAGCACAGATTTAATGTACAATAAACTTTTCCCAATATCGCAATTTTAAATTTTTTTTTTTTTAACCAGGCGATAACCAAATGACTAGGGTGCTGGCACTCAGTACCAGATTCTGTGGGTTCGAGCTGCACTTTTGACGTTTGTAGCCGTTCGGAATTGGCTTTAAGCAGTAGGTCCCGGTATAATAAGCCCTAGTGTAGCAAAAATTAACCGTAGTGCTCCAAACCAAACCAAGCCAACCAATTTTAAAATAATCCTGCTATCTGCTCTCGCTTTTATACCCATTTAAATATTAACAAAATTCATTTTGCTCACTAGTATGACCTGTAGGTAAAATATTTGAACAATAAAAACAAATTATCTTTATCCTTTAAATTTTTTACGAAAAAATTTAAAAAAATTAAAATTTTTTTTTTAAAGAATTACACTCTAATACAATTTTAGTCATAATGAATTGTCCTAACCCTATTTTCATTTATAATTTGATAATTAAATTTTCTGCTTGCCAATGTTATTGTATCTTAAGAGTGCTCTTCCTTTTATCATTCTTCAATCAAATTAAATTCCCTCATCTTAAAGTTTATGATGCTAAGTAATAAAAATTATCTACATAAAACGTAAAAAGTATACTGATGATAATTATTTTAGATAGAGTTGTAAAAAAAGGACATTTGGCTGTTAATTTTAAATTAAAATCCTCTCCCGAAAACTTATAATATATATATATATATATATATATATATATATATATATATATATATATATATATATATGTGTGTGTGTGTGTGTGTGTGTGTTAGTTAGTTAGTTAAGATCTGTATCAATTTTATATATATTCGTATTTAAAGCTTTTGCAAATACTTCATATATTTTATATGGGATTTTTTGAAGTACTCTAATTTTTTTATGCAGGGCCGTGGCGGCCTTGTGGTACAGCGCGCTGGTTTTCGGTGCTGAGGGTGCTCGGATCGAATCCTGGCGAAGCGCCACTAAAATGCCTCCGTTTGTGTCGTCCCTTATTAGGGGGCAATGCTGGTCGACCTATATGGCGCCCCCATAATAAAATGACCAGCAAAACTGCGGTGAATTATAGGCGAAAGTCTTCGCGACAAGTACCTCCGCATTGAAAAAAAAAATTTTTTTCCTGCATATGCTAACATTTATGGAGAGCATAACAATAATTTTAAGGGCAGTATTTACAATATAAATTAAGGTACACCTAACAAAACATATTCTAAACACATATTGTTTTCAACATATCACTTACATAAATGAAGTTTCGTTTTTATCTTTACATTCATTACGGAGTTTAAACAAGCATTTACTTTCTTCAAAAAGAGTCTTTCGAGTTAATTAACCCCAGATACACCGCGGCTTTTCGTTTAAACGGTGCTTGATACGTTAATCAGGCTTGAACGTGTTGATTTTTTTTTTTTTTTTTTTTTTTAATCTTTCTGAATTCCCCGTTTTTCTCGTGCCAACTTAATTACATGAGAGGCAGTTCATTCAGAAACCATTTTGTTTCACATGTAATACATCATCTAGGTCTTCTGACAAGATGTGCGTCTAACAGAGCACGCAAAGAACTAAAGATGCCATTATTCAAACACATGTTGAAATTCCTTCAAAAGAAATTTTACAACGGAGCTGTTCCCACCTAAACATTCTTGGGTAGCTATAATTGGAATATTCAACCCGCAAAGCCAGTAGATTATTCTGTTTAAAAAAAAAGTTTAATACATCGATTTGAAAAATATAGAAACTGGTATATATTTTTTAAAGAAAGATGCATACAGCCAGTTGTTTGCCTCTGAATAAATTATCATCAACTGATACACAGAAAGAATTCAAATTGGAATGAACAAAATCTGCAAATGCTAAAATCAAGAAGACTGAAAAATGTTATTAGGTTAAAATATCAAACAAGCTAAAATGTTTCAGTACTGAAATAAACTTGAAATTGGAATGGCAAGCGATATGTATATACGCTAATTAACAAACTTTCTTGAGCTTTAAGCTGAAGTTAAGGCTGCTGTGTACTGACCATATTGGATTCGCTCACCTCAGTATTAACCTATGGAGAAAATTTTTCTACTATTTACAGCTACATAATTTCTGATAATCCAATAAAAATGGTATTTTCAGATAGCCCGAGCTTTTCTGCACCTTGCAACGGGATCCATTTTATAAATTTCGTCCAACAAAGAAATTGATGAGCGCTTAAAACACACTACACCAGATTTTTTCCCTGAATAATTTAAATTTTAAAATATTATTTGCATTTTTAAAAAAACGAAAATTGCCCCAAGGTGTAAAGTTTTTTTCTCTATTACGGAGTACATTTTTTAAAAATATTTCAATCCAAGTCGGCAATTCTTGGACACATTTTCTCCGTAGGTTAACATTGAAGTGAGCGAATCCAATAAGGCTAGTATACAGCAGCCTTAAGGTGAGAAAGATAATTTGAATTTAATAAGTTTTCAAGGGCTTTGAATTTGATAAATCGATTTTTATAGAAAAAAAGCGTAAAACATGTAAAAACCCATGAGCAAAGATAATATTTTTTTCTAGTATAAGTGCAGTTAAAACTCTATCAGCAAAACAAAAATTTTCTAACATTTTATTAGTTTAAACGGATAAATACGTTGAAGTATAGACTTCCCTGATATATATAGAAGGAACATTAGTAGCATAATGAATGGTTACGATTAAATACATAAACTTTTATGACAATTTGGAATTACAGAAACCATAACCGTTAACGACAATCAGCGTTCTCAAATTCCGTAATTCTACGTCCTCTTCCGCTGAATATCATTAACGTCAAACTCGAAAGGACCGAATTTCAGAGACCATTTTTGAACCTTGATAATTTTTTCTTTTAAAAAAGGGGGAAATGTTTTATAAACATAAAAACCATAGAAAAAGCGAATGAATGTTAATATGACTTATTCTGCCTGACACTTTAAAATGAAGGTTATATTTTTAATAGAAATTTACCAAGAAAAGTCAATGTTGTAATTTATTCCACATTAACTTTGCTTATTTTCATTAGTAACAACAGACCTTTATTTTTAACGAAACATTTTTCCCGGTTACCGGATAATATATATATATATATATATATATATATATATATATATATATATATATATATATATATATATATATGAGTGTGTGTGTGTGATAATAATCACAATTAGAATAGCTGCGTACAACTTATTGGAGATGCAGTCGGGAAGCCAGAGAAGAGATACACAAATTACGCAGTCGTATTATTAATCAGGAAACATTACAAAGGCATTACGAAGGCATTAGCTGCAGTGGCCACTGGACTTGCCCGGCGTCCGCGGCAGGACCGGGCGCGAAGACAAGGTCTACATACGAGAAGATTTTGGAGAGAAGAGCGAGAAGTCTTCCGTTCAAGCTATTATGAAATGACTGCTTCTGATCTGGCCACCAGGGGCCGGAATTGCTTAATTGGTCAGATTTAGTCGCATGGAGTCCAACATCGTGGTTTTCCCGGGGATTAATAATTGCTAGATCACGCGCCGCTCTGCGTTTTATCAAAAAGGAAAAATTTGGAAACAGGCCTTAATTATTGTATACAAATTTAATGAGGCCCTCGGATTCGGACCAGATATATGGGACTGTTATGATTTCAGATATTTCAGATGCCTGCTTAATGATCTTTACGTGCCTTACGGGCCACTATAAATTATAACATACATTATTTTTAGGTTGCAATTTGGAAGAGGGGTCGTGCTTTATTAAAAGGATAATTTAGAATACGCGTAAAATGTAATTTAATAGGAGTACGTGTTTTTTCTTTACTTACACACACACACACACACACATATATATATATATATATATATATGTGTGTGTATTATATATAGCCCATTACTATAAGTCTTTTACAACTTTATTGATAAATCAAATTATCTGTACACAGTTCTGAGATACATACATATGAAAATAAATTTTGTTTAGAAGCGTATGATTTTTCTAAACTATAAAGTTAAAAATCTAAGCAAAAATTTACGAAGCTTTATAATAGAGAATTTCGATTTCCTTTCTGTTATTTAATCTTGTGTTTGCATTATTCTCAGTTTTTCGAGAGTGCAAAAATAATTATTAAGGTAACCTCGCACGTCCAATAACAACGTTCAGGTTCAGATTGTACAAATTCATGAAACGCATTTATTTTTATGGTAGAGATACTATGATGGCATGTCATGCTTTTCCAGGGAAAACATCTTTCTGTACGTGAAAATCTCGTTCTACATTTAGAACTACACGCTACGGTTGCTTCCCCATCAGAAAGCTGACATAGTTGTCACAGAGAAAGCAACGATTTCACCTTTACGCACGAAAAAACTTGCTACGGATAAAAAAGAAATTAAATCTATTTATATATGTTAGGCAAAAGAGTGAGAAAACAACACTTTAAAAGATACATTTCACTGATAACGCACATTGCTGCTTTTTTTCTTGACCCTTTACTCTCCTTTTCGAGCACCAGAATTCGGTATATTTAGTTAAAGAGGAATATTATTTCTGTCAGCGTGTGAAGATCGGCATTGCCCTTTTAAAAAATTGTGTTAAAAGTGCTATCATACATCAGTGGCATTATATTATTCACTTGATTTGTAAATAGCTCTAACAGTTTTAGTAATGTGTAAACATTAACAGGAAATTACCATAACTAGCATTTGTATATGTTAATAGGACATATTCTACAAAACATCAAGCATTTAGGGGTGACGTGGAAGCAGGGCCGCCCAGGGGGGGGGGGGCAACTAGGGCACTTTGCCCCAGGCCCCCAACTGCCGGAGGGGCCCCAAAAAATTTTTTTTAAATATTTATTAGATTTCCTCCGAAAAAAAATTCTGAAACTTGTACCGTACTTCAAAATTCAAAATAATCTCCTGAAAAAAGGGGTCCCCCAAAAAAATAAAAAAAAAATTATTCTATTAATCAGATTTCTTGGGACCCCCAACAGAAGTTTGCCCCAGGCTCCGTAAAGTCTCTGGGCGGCCCTGCGTGGAAGTCTGAAAATTCCAGTAATAGAATTATTAAGAAAGATGTATTTATATCTATTTTGACTGTTTCATTTTAAAAAAATTACCACCTATATTTGCCATAAAATGGAATTATTTGACTAAAAAAATATAGTCCTGAATTTTGGAAACTGATCAAAATACTGATATTTTCTCACTACAACAACAACAACAAAAAAGTGGTATTTTGGTGCATTTTTTTTTAATCTTTCAAAGATTTCTTTTTGGTGTTTGCTAAAATCTACAACAATTGGATAAGTCACTTGGACAACACAGGACAACAGGATAACACAGAATTATGAACATGCATTAGTCATCTTAACGTTGTAGAAACAGTGGCGTGAAAAGAGGCTTAAAAAATTTAGTCCTACATTTTGGAAACTGATCAAATTACTGATAATTTCTCATAACAAAAAAAATTGGTATTTTGGTACTTTTTTTAATCCTTCGAAGACTTCTTTTTGGTGTTTGCTGAAATCTACAATAATTGGATAAGTCACTTGGACAACACAGGGACAATTGGATAACACAGAATTTATGAACATGCATTAGTCATCTTTACGTTGTAGAAACAGTGGCGACTTTGAGTCGGATCTATAATCACCTATAACAATTTTAAAGACTACTATTACTCAGACGTCATAGACGTGCGTTAGTCATCTTCCCCTTTGTAGAAAGAGTGGCGATTTTGAGTGTGATCTATTTAAATCTATAGCAGTTATATAAGATATTTATATAGCTCAGACGCTCTAAACGGGTAAACAGTTTATCTTTACTGGCTATCTTTACCTTCGTAAAAACAGAGGTGATCTGATCATCGGGGAAAGCTCCTTTGTAAATTTTTTTCTCCGTTAATGCGGAGGCACTTGTTTTGAGACATTCGCTTAGAACCGTAGAAATTGCTGACATTTATTTTTCTGGGAGCACCATACAGGTGAGTCAACATTACTCTCCTGGTGCCACCTCAATTTTGATCGAGCACCCCCAGGGGCGACATCTGGAGGGCTCGCACTGATTCTGCCTAGTTATTCTGTCTAGATAGACTGTCTTCAATGCGGAGCTGATGAAGTTGCGAATCGCTCGTATTCAGTGATGCAGGACTCCCAAAGATTGAGTATTTTTTTATGGATTTCTTCTGTTTTACGACGCTTTTTGCAAGCCAAGCTTTCTATCTACCGCAGGAGAAAAATAAAAACCTTTACTGTCTTATAATACTATTTTGTAGAAAAAAAGCGTAATTTTTTAGGAATTTCGCTTCGTTTTACCCAAGCTGTAGCAAAACCCAAACTTTGATTGTTCTTAAGTAAGGGCCTGTTCACATAGGATCCGTCAGCGTTACTCGTATTGACATATTTTAAACCAATAACAGGCCTGAACAGTTTCTTTGCTAATCGTTTGGAGGTTTGTAATTGGTTAAATATATTTCAATACCAGTAACGCTGACTCTGACGGATTCTATGTGAACAGACCTTAAGTATCTATGTTGCCCAAAGAGCTGGACTAGAATATTTCTCGGGTAGTCATCTACCTTTGTCTGCAAACCTACACTTTACCCTTTCATTAAATCTCAGCATCTGTTCTTGTAAGAAATTGCATTATTCTCTGAAAACTTTATATTACTCAAAAGAAAAAAGGTAGATTTTTTTAGGGTAATAGACGTTGCCATTTTCTTTTAAAAAAGGGAAGCCAATTTTAAAGTTATTTATCGAACAATTATACACGCTAGACTCAGGGCCCCTCTCGGGAAGCGGCCTGTTAGAACGTCGCTAATTAGACAGGCCTCTGTGAAGAAGCCAAGGGCAAAGCTCCCATCGGTTCCATTTCCTCGGACGTCCATTTCCTATTTCCCGCATGGACAAGGTCAGACTTCGTACTGTTTCAGACGTTGGCCTCCCCGTCTTGATACACTTTGCCAGAAAGATAAACTCTGGGCAGGGATCGAAGATAAGAAAACGAATATACGTTGTTTGTTTATCTATTTTTTAACAAGAATAAACCGTAGATACTCTGCTGACGAAAGTTCTTACTGCAAAACTCTTGGAATGGTTACACTAAACATTTCGTTTCAACGTAAGATATCCTCAGAATAAATATTTCAGGAGGATTTAACGTGAGAAAATGGCGGTGTAGTTTCCAATCAGTTTGGATTTCAAATATTTTTCATGGAATACCAAAATTTCACCTGCCTTACGGTGCAAATTGAAGTTACTGAATAATTTCACAGGCATTTATTAGCCTAGTTTCTTTATTCATAGCATTACAGTAATTACGTTAGCTGCTTAAAGCTTATTAAAAGCCATACTTATATCAAATAATGTAACATATGTTTACAATGTCTTCCTTATTGTGTGTATATATATATATATATATATATATATATATATATATATATATATATATATATATATATATATATATATATATATATCACGTTAAATGGATTTTAAGTCAAAAAAGCTTCTTTTTTACCACTGAATGCTTTAAGGAGGTTTAAATGTCTTATCCATTCACACACATACACATCAAAGGAACACAAAAATTTGATAATAACAAGGAGATAACAATGTCTAAGTTTCATTGCTTTTCATAAATTCCCTTTCCTAAGCGAAACTAAAACTTCTAAAAAAATAAATTCAGGTTGCGTAATTGTGTCTGATACATTAGCTTTCAGCCCGGTGTTAACTTACGGTAATATGGTATTCAAAGCTCTTCGTTCTGTGAAATTACGCAAATACTACAGCGATGTTGAACAACATCAAATTTTCAATCGAATTCCTTATCCTTTTCGGCAGCTTTCGAAATTCCTTCTCTTGTAATTCCAAAATTGGGCATGGATTCAAGTCGGTTCGCAGCACATTCTTGAATTTTTTCCTTTTTTTCTTTTTATTTAATCTACAATTGTTATTTTGAAAGGAAATTGTGTGACTTCTTCGTTCTTTTTAAAAAAACAATTTATGGAATCAACTTTTGTATCAATTGCCGATTACGCTACCGAAAATGTTTTTTTTAAGAATGAACAATTTCCTGGTTTGTTTGTGTCTTTGAAACACTGGTTCTTATCAAAAGGTATTGAAATTTATTTTAGTGGCATTCAGAAATTTTAGTGCAATACCAGTCTTATGAGTTATTTATAGCGTCATACAAGGATTAAGAACTAAAGTAAGCTTAACGCGTAACACTGTATTACAATGCAATATGGATTGCTTTAGGCAACATGATCTGCGGTGTGAGGAATCAATATCAATCGCCTGCAAATTTTGTGGCTATGAAAATGAGAAATTGCTTTCGATCCGGGCTGTATATACAGATTTGGAAAAGGTTATCGTATGGTCAGCAGAGAGTATAAGGTGAAAAAATTACGGGAGCTGTATAACTTGTGAAAATAATTGCAAGTTACAATAAAAGGTTTCTATGCTTTTAATGATTAGCATCCTAGTCATTTCAATTTGCATTATATTATAATTGCAATACTGTTGCGTCAACTTATTCTTGAGGAGTAAGTTTGGACTCCTCTTCATAGCTCTGAACCCAGTTTCAGCATAACCTGACAGTCTCCTAAAATTTGCTAACGAATAATTATGCATAAAAAGGTATTTAAATTAGAAGAATACCGTTATTAGAGAATATGTTCAAAATGCGACGATTATAACGGAGACATAGATTGAGAGAAATACAATAAGTTACTGCTCTCTCTCTCTCTCTCTCTCTCTCTCTCTCTCTCTATATATATATATATATATATATATATATATATATATATATATATATATATATATATATATATATATATATAATATATATATATATATTAGTTTATTTATAGGTGAATGTCTTCGCGACAAAGTGCCTCCGCATTGGAAAAAAAAATTTAGTTTATAAATTTCGGAAAATATAAGTGTTAATATTTTTCCCCATTCAGTAAACCCACAATCCTCAGGAACTTGGAACCTAATTTATTAAGGCAACTCCCAATCCGTGAGCTAGCACTGCTTAATATGAAAGGAAGGTACACTTGCCTCCATGCCTGAGCCGAGATTCGAACCAAACCCACAACTTGGTAGCTTGCTACCCCAACTTTTCAATGTAACAACTGAATATAACGTCAAGCGTATTTTAAAAAGTTCATTTTAATATACTTTTGAAATGAGAGCTGTCACGTTCAGTCTCAAGTTAACAAAAATTCGAGGAAATTTTTCGGATATTCAATTTTTCCAGCATGACATTATTAAAGTTATAGCAAATGCTTCAACTTTCGTAACTGATGACTTTCTTAATAACTTCATTCTGTCGTATGGATGTGGGTGTAGAATTGATTATGTCGATTTTTCTCAGACAGTTTCTTAACTATTTCAGAATTTTTATGTTCTTCTTTCCGAATAGTAAGTATTTCTTGGGAAGAGATCTCAAACGGTATTCTCATAAAGATTTCCTTTTATAAATCTGAATCAGGAAGTGCTTAAATATTCTGTAACTTTTTTGATCAAGAGTAGAAAAAATCAGCAGTATTAAATTTAGTAAACATTTTTTTCGTTTTTATAAATTTTATTGTATATTAGGATTCGAATATTTATACTCTAAAATTTAAAAATCTATAATGCTACAATAATGTAGCGGTGGAAATATTTAGAATTTACAGCTATTTGGTCGAATGTTTCGAATTTCAAATAAATGTAAATTTTAAAAAGTCTGTCGAGGGTCTAAAGCTCTAGTAAGGGATCAGGAATTTTAATTTTAAAATTTTTCTAGCATGTTTTAGTTAGCGTCAAACAGAAATTTCTATATAACCGTTCATTTGACGTTATAGAATGTTTGCAGTTTGATAAATCGTAACAGATTATTTTTTTACCAATTTTGGACACGTACAGTGGTATCACTTGTTATCAAGTTTATAACTACGAGGAATAATATACCAACAGAGAAAGATTTTTTTAAATTTCTCATAACATCGATTGGTAAAGCAAAAAATAGAGTGATAAACGACAAATAATTTAAACAATAATAATAATATAGGTAAAATATCTGAGGAATATATTTCCTGATTTTCATTAACTTATTTTTTAGGTGAAGTTGGTACGTGCCTTTATACATACCTGCGTACATATTATAAATATATGCAGTGGAACCTCAATCGATCGTTCCCCGAATAATCATTTTCCCGTATGTGTCGTTTATTTCATCCAATCCTGATGATAATGTTATGTTCCCGCATTTGTCGTTCAGTGCAATAGGTCCCTTTAAAAACGATAGAATATATATATATATATATATATATATATATATATATATATATATATATATATATATATATATATATATATATATATATATATATATATACAGTTGGTTCTCTGTTTAACGACTTTCAAGGGACAGTGAAAAATCGTCCTTAAGTAGAGATCGCCCTTAAACAGAATTTGTCAAAAAATAACATTTCCTATAACGTCGGAGGGGCCGGGATTGCGAAATATCGTCTTTAAATAGAGATCGTCGTTAAGTAGAGCGTCGTTAAACAGAGAGCCAACTGTATATATATATATATATATATATATATATATATATATATATATATATATATATATATATATAAATAAGAATAAGATGAAAGAGAAAACCAGTAATAGCTCTAAAGCTACATGTAGCCAGGAACATCCAACATGTAAAGATAAGTATGAATACGGTTTTTGACAGCATTTCTTCATCAGCGGTGTCAATACTGTCTAAAAACCAATGGATTGTTTCTGATGAGTATGATCTATTAAATAAACACACTCAGACACCGTACAATCCATTATTAACAGAAGAATTGAATAATAAATGAATTTGTATTAAAGTACTTAACCAAAGAACACCAAGCCTGGCGCTAATCAGAGTGGAAGTTATATATATATATATATATATATATATATATATATATATATATATATATATATATATATATATATATACAGAGCTCGATTTGAGGCGGAATGTTAGGAAAAAAAACTACGATAGTTAAAAACATTTATTTTATCACATAATTACTTTGTTGTTAGTGAGTGGGCCTGGCCCACCCACTAACACATTAAAAAAGACATTCAAAATCACATTAATATATATATATATATATATATATATACATAATTTGGAATTCACCCCACACACCCCGGAAGGTTACAGTTCCGGCACCTCTATTTCTAGAAATCGAGCACTGTATATATATATATATATATATATATATATATATATATATTATAAATATATATATATATATATATATATGTGTGTGTGTGTGTATGTGTACCCATACATAAGTTTACGAGATTGTGCCTGTGTGCATGGAAAGATTAAAAGAAAAAGGAAAATGACTGGAAATGAAAGGAAAAGCCTGTTAAAGATTAAATAGTTTTTGAAAACCAGGAGGAAGGTACATTAGTCCTTTGATAGCTATAATGATGTTAGGTAAAGTATTAAGGAGCTGTCTCTTCAAATCATTTAAAAACATGGACAAATAGCATTCCATAAGTGATTAATACAATGGAATACAGCTAATTCTAAATTCCTCTATTTCTCGAACACCGGAAACTTTCGACGGATCAGTTTCCCAAAAGCTATTTAACGTATTGTTTCATAAAGTATTATAAAATAGTTCATTTCAAAAATTCTCTTTTCAATGAAGCAGCGCTCAACAATCCATACTGGCATCGCGATGAATGAACACAAAAGATGTCGCTAATCGAGGTTTTTAAGAAATTCATTTCCGTCAATATGAAACTCATCCATCAGAAAAGGTTGAAATCGGCAGGAATAATTTTTTATTATTATTCTACGAGTAAATGATAAATTGGAAAACGATATTTTTCCTTTTTTTTTCTTTCTTTGAGAAGTCAAAACAAAGCAGTACACCAACCGAATCATCACCGAAAGCATCCCATATCGAATTGTTTCATAAAGTATTATAAAATATTTTTTTCCAAAAAAAAAAATTCTCGTTTAAGTCTCGTTAAAATTGTAATGTTTTTTTCCAAAAAATTCTTGTTCATAACGGGGAATATTTTCTGAACCCGAGAGTGCATCCCATATCGAATTGTTTCATAAAGTATTATAAAATATTTTTTCCAAAAAAATTCTCGTTCAAATCTCGTTAAAATTGTAATGTTTTTTTCCAAAAAATTCTTGTTCATAACGGGGAATATTTTCTGAAACCGAGAGTGCATCCCATATCGAATTGCTTCATAAAGTATTATGAAATATTTTTTCCAAAAAAATTCTCGTTCAAGTTTCGTTAAAATTGTAATGTTTTTTTCCAAAAAATTCTTGTTCATAACGGGGAATATTCTCTAAAACCGAGAGTGCATCCCATATCGAATTGCTTCATAAAGTATTATGAAATCTTTTTTTCCGAAAAAATTCTCGTTCAAGTCTCGTTAAAATTGTAATGTTTTTTTCCAAAAAATTCTTGTTCATAACGGGGAATATTTTCTGAACCCGAGAGTGCATCCCATATCGAATTGTTTCATAAAGTATTATAAAATATTTTTTCCAAAAAAATTCTCGTTCAAGTCTCGTTAAAATTGTAATGTTTTTTTCCAAAAAATTCTTGTTCATAACGGGGAATATTTTCTGAAACCGAGAGTGCATCCCATATCGAATTGCTTCATAAAGTATTATGAAATATTTTTTCCAAAAAAATTCTCGTTCAAGTTTCGTTAAAATTGTAATGTTTTTTTCCAAAAAATTCTTGTTCATAACGGGGAATATTCTCTAAAACCGAGAGTGCATCCCATATCGAATTGCTTCATAAAGTATTATGAAATATTTTTTTCCGAAAACATTCTCGTTCAAGTCTCGTTAAAATTGTAATGTTTTTTTCCAAAAAATTCTTGTTCATAACGGGGAATATTTTCTGAACCCGAGAGTGCATCCCATATCGAATTATTTTTTAAAGTATTATAAAATATTTTTTCCAAAAAAATTCTCGTTCAAGTCTCGTTAAAATTGTAATTTTTTTTTCCAAAAAATTCTTGTTCATAACGGGGAATATTTTCTGAAACCGAGAGTGCATCCCATATCGAATTGTTTCATAAAGTATTATAAAATATTTTTTCCAAAAAAATTCTCGTTCAAGTCTCGTTAAAATTGTAATGTTTTTTTCCAAAAAATTCTTGTTCATAACGGGGAATATTTTCTGAAACCGAGAGTGCATCCCATATCGAATTGCTTCATAAAGTATTATGAAATATTTTTTTCTGAAAAAATTCTCGTTCAAGTCTCGTTAAAATTGTCCTTTTTTTTCAAAAAAAATTCTTGTTCCTAATGGGGAATATTCTCTGAAACCGAGAGTGATGTGACCAGTGATCAATCTACCATCTATCACTCTGCCTTTCGAAAGAATTGGATTCATCTTTCCCGATTTGTCTACTCATCCGGAGAGTCGGAAACCAGGAAGCGTTTGCAGCTAAAAAAAAATAAATAAATAAATGAAATATAGCAAGAGCCGGGAGCGACAAACAAACAAACACGATGCTCCATGATACGGTGGAATTTTGGGAATGAAATGTCGTGCACAGAGATGCGGACACGCTCGAGCGGCACATTCATGCCATTTCTCCATGCGGCCGCCCGCGATCCTCGGCAAGCCGCGCGTAGCTGGGATTCCGTTTTTAACCACGGAACCGTAGAAAATGGAGAGAGAACAGTTAGTTATTCAGTCATCGAACGACATCTGCATATCGCTGCGTACTGTTGGATAAAGAAACTAGGAGAGCAACTGGCGTAAATTTGCATTACAGAATGTGTAGTTCTTGACAAACACTAACATGTTATAAGGAGTTGAGTTGAGTTGATAGAAAGCGCTACGGTCAACTTTTGCTACACAAGGGGTGATTAGACCAGGACCTACTGCTTATTGCTGCTGTGTACAAATATGTCTGCTTTTGACAGTTATATAAATGCTGATGATCCAATAAAAATGGCATTTTCAGATAGCCCGAACTTTTCTGCACCTCCAAACTGGATTCATTTCATAAATTTCGTCTACCAAAGGAATTTAGGAGCTATTAAAAAAGAAAATTGCATCAAAGTACATTTTAATAAAAGAAAAATGTCCATAGGTGTAAAATTTTTTTCTCTATTACGGGATAGTTTTCTTTAAAATCTTTAAATCCAAGTCAGCAATCCTTGGAAAAAAATTTCTCCTTAGGTTAACATTGAGGTGAGTGAATCCAATAGGGTTAGTACACAGCAGCCTTAAAGCCGATTCCGCACTGCTACAAACATCCCTGTCAACTGCGGTCCCTAGCCATTCGGCCATTGACCGGCAACATAGTATATGGAAATAGGAACCATTAAAGGTGACAATTAGTCGAAAATAGAAATAACCATTGCGCTTCCCAATAAATGATAGTAAAAAGGGGACGCAATTCTAATTTCTAAAGCAAGACCTGCTTTCTTCGCCAAGAGCAAATAAAAAGCCTACCTGGTAAACCAAGGTAGGCAAATGGCCAAGAAGAAGTTTTTGCGTTAGATTTCCGATTTCAGCCTCCTCCCTTTACATAGTGAAATACGGAGGTCGTTACTAATACGGTCAACACTAATATTTTCTAAAATATCTGTGTTTTCTTAAAAATTTTTCAAAGGATCAAAGGAATGTTTATTTAAAGAGGCAAGTCTTTATAAGGCTCATGTAATGAAAAGTGGATAACAAATATCAGTAGACAACAAATAGGACGACACGAGGTAAATATGCAGTAAATTTCTCTACTTGCTTTTAATTACCTAGAAAACGTTATATAATATAAAACTTATGTAGGCTAATGAAATAATACTTACAATGTAGGCTAATGAAATAAAAGAGCGGTATTAATCACGTTTATATTTATCTCATCTTCTTTTTTATCTTTATTTGTGCTAAAAATCAATAACTTTTTATCTTTCCTTACAACTAAAGATCACAAGTTCGAATGAAAGTTGTTACTTTGTACTTTCATGTATGTGGTCACAGTAGAATTGTCAAGTGCGTCAGGTTAAGTCAACTGCGTCAAGTTAAATGAGTTCTAAAAATTGAAATTTTTAAAGGTATAAAAGAAATTGTAATAAAACCGTTCATTTTTTAAATAGTTTAATCTAGAAATTTGAAATATTGCTTCATAAGTGCACGGAAAATATTTATTTTAAATGTTTATGCTTTTGAAATTTATTTATAGCTATTTGGGTTGGTAAAGTAGTTAGGTGGTAAAAGCATTGCTTTTAAACTTTGAACAGAGTGTAGTAAAGACTGCGCTGGAAAATTTTAAACTGAATACATTCAAATACATCACAGACCACTCTACTACTCTTTTATGCGTTTTACTTTTTCCGTCTCTTAAAGTATAAACACCTATCCGTTATTCGAATTCAGGACATTCTGCTTTCCACGATGACCTCGCTGATACGCCGTAACGATCCCAAAAGCCAGCTTTACCTCTTCAAATATAGCAACCGTGTGATTTATCACCACCTGAAAGTTTTGGAATATCAGTCTATGCGAAGTCGAGGTAAATCAATAGCGAAAGGAAGATCGGAATTCTCCCGAATTTGCATTCTCCAATACCGACCACCATGTCTTTGCGATTCGTTTGCTTTTAGCGTATTGATATTTTCCGCTGCTTATAAGTTGCAGTTGACTGTAGACTTCAGGAGAAAAGGTAATATTCAGAGAATGGCAACTGTTCAGAATTCGCATCCGGAATTCATTACGAAGATGATTCTTGTTCAGTGTGCTGTTCCTAATGTCTTGAATTGATGAGATTACATTTTGCATGAAGATTTCATTTAAAGTGATGTTGCTCTCAAATAATGTTGTATCGTGAAAAGGAGGGAAATTATTTTAGTTACTATGGTCTCATTTAAAGAAGATTTTTTTCATGTATCGATCCTTTCTGTATTTGCGTATATATATATATATATATATATATATATATATATATATATATATATATATATATATATATATATATATATATATATATATATATATATATATATATATATATATATATATATATATATATATATATATATATATATATATAGGGTGGGTGTTACAAATATAACCCCTGTGCCTAATATCGACTGCTCGTGTTTCCAAAGTATGATTCACGCTATGTATGAGACAATGCCGTAACTTCATAGTTCTGGGTTTGTACTAGCAGCGGCGATAGCGACAACGCTCTTATCACTGACAACAGAGTAACAAGTAATTTTAAGCAAAACTGAGATTTTATTTTTTTTTTAATATTAGCTTCTATTCTGAAGACTTTCATCCTTCATTTTAAAAAAACTTAAAATGACATTCCCTCCACGTCGAACGCAAACCAACACAAGGTCGCGTCTTAAACGTTTGAATAAACACTCGTTACCATGAGCCTTCTAACCATCATCAACAATTAGCCAGAATTAAGGCCGCTTTCATCCCCTCTGTGCTCAAAGCATGAACTTCAATATCCACATACGATCTTGTCCGTGAATCCTTTCCCCGAAAAGTCGGTGCCTAATCACTGGAAAAATACAGATGGTTCTGTAATGAAAATCTTCTGTAAAAGCTCTAATGTGGAAAATTGTGTCGGTCTAAAAATTTGGACGTCGAAACAGAGCTTAAACGTGTCCAAAGCATTCAATGCAAAAATAGCATGTTTAGCACGCGTCAAAGCTTCCTTAATTGGTTATCTGCGTATATCGATCCCAACTGTCTATAATTTTGAAAAATAACGGACGGTCGATTCAAAACACTATTGTAAAATACATTTTTTATCATTAAGATAAAACTTTGTTCTTTCTTGAATATATCAGCAGATAACAGGAAATTCCTCGAGTTAAAAATCTTAAATGCTTTTGAACATATCGCAATGAACTTTGTAAAACTTTCCATTGTACTACTAAATATAGATGTTGTATTTCTGGCAAGTGTTTTAGAACAATCGAATACTTTTTTTTATTTGTATATTTCGATGGCGCTTAATCAATGCTAGCCAAGTCTGGCAACGGAATGCACTATAACTTGACAATTTGTCTTCAATACTAGACCCTTCTGCTGGCGCGCCAATTTTTGGGACACCAGCAGGCGTGTGTGGCACAAAGTGCAACGTCTCTTTCAACCTTGATTATTCCTTTTGTAATAAACTTTTTTTTTTCAAATTGAAAATTATAATTCTGCGTTTTATGAGGAGATATAAAATGTTTATAATATTGAGATATATTTATAATTAAAAGCCAAATAATGAAGATACAATCGCCTTATTTCAAAACTGTCCGGTTTATTGGATGTAAGGACAACTTGCGAATGGATTCCTATTATGTCCAAAACCCTAAAAAATAATGAGATTGTCCATTTTCGTGATATGTGGGATACCGTGTAATAGCTGCAGATTTGATCGAGTACCTGCTTTTGTCGTATTGTAATCCAGTATAATCGTTGGTTTACCACCGTTAAATCACGACTACAAGTGAATGGAAAGGAATACAAGAGTTAGAAAATCAGACCTGCATTAGAAAGGGTGTAGCTATAAATAGAAACTGCTTAGAAAAATTAGACGTTACATGTAAAAAAAAACCATTCAAAATTACAAAAATGTTGCACTCTGTACACGGGTGCACCCGCTGAATGGTTAAGAATGGTCCTTTTTAAGCATAAATCTGGAAGATTCTGTGAATAATGATATAGCTACCTCCTGTATGATCAAAATAAGACAATCCATTTTAGATTCGGCCAAAAGCTAATTTTTATATACTCGACTGCAATTTACTTGGAAGCGCTTAGCTGTTTGTACCTCCCTCAGCTGTTCAATGACCCATTATAAGCATATCAAGAAAATGCCTCTAACATTCCGAAAGCACGGAAATTTGGCACAGCGAGTAGCGTCAAATGATGTGGATAACTAACTAACATCCGAATATTTTCTTATCTCTGCAGTCCGGTCGTTTCACGGGAGTTCGCACACACATAACCGTTATTGAGGAACTTAACTAGGTTCAAATGACTAGAATTTTAGTTTCCTCTTGACGCGATGCGTTATTCACCTAATTAAATTTCATTCCGATTCAAATTGAAGGATTCATTTACTTTCGGGTAACTGTTTGCGCAAAAGATATCTTACGAAACCATGTATTTCCAATTTGGTTTAGGAATTTCCTTTGAACTCACACAGACTATCAAACCAAAATTCGCTGACGATCAAAGTGCGTTTAGATTTTCAATATTTGTATCATACAAATGAGTCATCTTTTGGTCGTCCGGGAAAAATGTTTAGCCTTGGAACGGAACGCAAAGCATAAATAATCTTGTGATAGCATAAATAATGTTATGGAAGTTTTCAATTTTTTCTTTCAATATTTCAACGTTAAGGGGGCACAGGACCTTGAAGCTCGGCGAAATAAATATTGTCTAATTCTGACCACAAAAACTCAAATAATATTAGAAAAAGAAATTTTGTTCCTTTATACATAACTAGCTGAAAACCCGTACTTCGCTACGGAGTACATTCAAATTAAATACAACGGTCAATGTATGTATGCAATTAATGCCAAAAATATGTATAAATGTATTTATAATAAATACAACGATCAATGTATGCAATAAGGCGAAACGTCGCAACGTCACTGGCTTCGTCAGTTTTCGTCTACTATAGATCACGTGATTATCGGGTGACAGAAAACAGAAGCCGTTCCTATGCGTTTGCATGTGTTTTTGGACGATACCTTCATTTTGAGTTAAATAATTTCAGTTTATTTATAAAATTCCTCATATTAGTTGTATGTAACAGGTATTTTAACACTTTTTTTCAATATTTCGCAAGGTTTAAGAGAATATAATCATTCTTTCGTTGAGAATGACTATTATTATGTTGAGATATGTATAGATATCAGGATAAGTTACTTCAGGCCAGCGTCTTGTATCGTAACTCTAGTCTTCCTCTGTCAATAAATACGGGTCACATACTGAATAAACATTTCCGGGCTGTACCTGAATGTTAAATTTTGTGATATACCTTTGTTTAGATACCGTATCTAAAGACTTTGCGTAATCTGAGAGCATTTTATTCAACAAGCTCTAAGAATGCTCATTGAACGCCATGTTAAATTATACAATGTTTCGCCACTCTTCGCCAAACAAGAAGTAAAATCTGCAAGATTTCACTGCAGATTTTACTGCAGAGTTGAGATGTGACATGCTGCGAGACACTGCCCTATTGATGTAAAAAAAACGAAAAAATATATTTATAAAAAAATCGTAACGGATATTTTTATAGACAAAATAATGTAGAAGAAAATATTCAAATTAAATCTAATAGGACATACTAAAGAACATAGTACAGTTAATATAGTACAGTTTGAGGAACATATCTTTCACTGTATTTTAATATTTTTTTGGATAATGTCCAATCGTCTGCCGCATTAGCAAGAAAAGGAAATTTTTTTTGTCTATTTAGTTGTTATGCACGTGACGATAAATTTATTTAAAGTACCAGAAAAAGAAATCACGTGATCAGCATTTAATAAATTAAATTCTAAAAATTAATCTTTAAAAATTCACCAAAAATCAGAAAATGGAAATAAAGATTCGAAAAATATTTCCTTTTAAAGGAATTTTTTAGGATCTTTATAACCCTCAAATTATTATTTTAAATGTAAACTTTAAAAAAGTTACTAAAATAGCTTAAAAATTTAATTTAATAAAATTTAAGAAGAATTTTTAAAAAATCTTTCTTTGTGCACCCCTACACTATAAGAAGTATCACCATGCAAAATTTCAGCACTTTAGGTCCAGCGGTTTGGTCTATGCGTTGTATGTCAGTGAGTCAGTCAGTTACGGAGCTGTTTTATATATAAAGTACATAACTTTAAATATGGTCATATATAAAAATGAAAATTATAAATCTATAAATAATTTTCAAATTAGCAGTTTCGAATTTAATATGATTAACTGGTGATTAAAAATTATAAAATGCTGCGCGCATCATAAAATTGAGATATATGATTACAGAAAATAATCAATGGTCAGAATACACTTGCGATATACTTACCTGTAATGTAAAACCAAATAAAATGTAATGAATATTATTTAAATTAAATATTGAGCATAAAATTGGAAAAATTCAAAAATTATCACAATTATTTGCATAATTTTCCCACATAAAAAAAAGTATTCCAGAACTGTGCGTTTTTCTGGTTTTTAAATGTAGAGAACCATGAAATATACATATGAGCGTAGTTTTATCAGTTTCCTATTGATAGTTTAAAAGTAATGCTGCACACAATCTCAAAATTATCAATTAATCATACAAAATTCTAAACTGCTAATTTGAAAATTATTTATCGATTTATAATTTCCATTTTTATATATGACATATTTAAATGTACTTTATATGTATAAGGAAAGAAAATTTCTTTTTTAAATATTATTTGAGTTTTTGTGGATAGAATTAGAGCATAATTATAGTTTTTTTCGTCGATCTTAAAGGTTTTGTGTCCCCTTAACATTTCTAAGTTTAGAAATATTATATGACTAAACAGATAGCCAATTCATCATGATCATCATCATCATCATCAATAGGGGTTGTTTAGGGATTTCCTTTAAACGTAACAAAACCAAAGAAAATCGTCCTTTGTTCAGTGACGATCAAAGTTTGTTCAAATTTTCAATACACTAAAACCTCTCTAGCCGGTCACTCCTCTAAACGGCCATATTTTTTATGAACCAATTCAAGACTCCATAGAACCAATGTTAGGAAAGAAACCTCTTTCCGACGGCCACCCCTCAAAACGGCCACTTTTTTTCGGAACCATTACTGGCCGATATAGAAAAGTTTTACTGTATTTGTATTATACAAATGACTTACCTCTTGTTGGTCCAGAAAATTTGACAGCTTAGCACGAAACGAAAGGCATAAATAATCTTGGGAAAACGCAAATAATGTTATGGAAGTTTTCAATTTTTCTCTCGGTATTTCAACATTAAAATTTCTACATTTAGAATTATTATATAACTAAACAAATAGTCAGAAAATCACCATCCTCAATAGGAGTTGGTCTTTAGCGAAAAAAATAAATACGACATACCGACCCTCAAGTAACGAAATCAACCTCAAATGAAAGATAATGAAACTTACTAAAATAAGTAAAAGAGTTACTCTCTATGGTATGAAACAACTTTCAACTACTTGCTCCAATAATGATTCTAAAACACATAGAAAGAACATTGCCCTCTTTCTCAACAGAAAAACAGAAAAGGTGAATCAAGCCAAGTAACGACAAACAAAATGGAGAGAAACTTAGAATCTAGAAAATACTATACAAATGGAAAAATAGGAGGAAATACAGAACGAAACAACACTAAAAGTAAAAGAGAAAAAAAAATAATGCAACTAATTATTGAGGCAATATAGACTTGCAAGTTCACAGAATATAAAGAACAGACCGTGTTGTTCAGCTCATATTCTTCTATATTTTTAGCTTTCTACTGCAATAATTGGTTAAGAAAGTACGAATCAAAAATAATAAAAACTAATGGATTCTTTCAACATATATTGCGCAAGTGAATAGGCAGAAGTTGTTATATAGATTACTCTGTATAAAAAAAGATCTCGAAGCCAAGTGAATTTATTTAACAGCGTAAGAATTGTTTAAATTCGTTACAGATCTTATATAAAGCCCAGCTTATGTAACAATTCATAGCAAAGAAAAATGCCAGAATCAATACATAATAGTTCAAATTTTCTATGTATACGAATTGAATTAATAAAGCATTAGGGTATAGCTCAATACGCGCATTTCAAGAAATCGCTAATAGTTGAGTCAATCATACCTACTTTTTTTTTAAACCTTATAGTTAAATTATTCATGCTGTTCAAAGTAACAAACGTAAATTTGACACTTAGTAATTCACATAGATTCTCAACAACAACAAAAAAAATCCTTCGATCCAGTACCTGCTTCAAACAACTCTCTCCAGAATGAACTGATACAGCGTTTAAAAAAGTCCTCTGTTTGCATAAAGATAACACAAAACTTAGAAATAAACACATAAATTTAACTTTTTAATGTTGTATCTTCAATTTACAGAAAGTACACAGAACAAATTTTTTAAAAATTCGAAAATACATCGATAAAATAATATCCAAATATACGCAACTACAATAGAACCCCGTTATAACGAAGTTCGAGGGACCAAAGGTTTCTTTCGCTTTATCCGGTGGTTCGCTATATCCGAAACGTTAAGAAAAATGCTAGAGTTCACAAAATGTATAACTCATTAGTTGCAATGTGTATTCAATAATGATGTATTAAAAATGATAAAATCTATTAAAAATGATCATTTATGAATTAAATCGACTAAAACCGATTACATTAAACTAATTAAATTACGTAAAATAGTAAAATGGCAGGACCAAAATTTTCGTTCGTTATATCCGTCGATTTAATTCATTAATGATAATTTGTAATATATTTTACCAGTTTTTTAATACATCATTATTGAATACACATTGCAAATAATGAGTTATGCATTTTGTGAACGCTAGCATTTTTCTTAACGGTTCGGATATAGCGAACCACCGGATAAAGCTAACAAAACCTTTGATCCCTTTAAGTTCGTTATAACGGGGTTCGACTGTAAATGGAAAAAAATGTATTGGTTCTATCCAGCAATTACCATTGCGTGTTTTGTTATATTCTTCATAAAAACATACATAGCTCCAAAAAGTATCCGTGCGGTTAAGCTATTACTAACTGCATACCAATATGAATATAAACAAAAACATGTTAACCTATGGAGACACTGATTAACTAATTCGTCGGAAAGAAAGAATTTCCACAAGGCAGAAAATCATCCAACAAAAGAAGGTTAACGCCCGAAATCTCCCTGTGGTGGAGCCCAAACCAAACCAACCCAAGAACTGAGTTAAGTTCATAAAAAAAAACGATCTCGCATAACGGAGAAAAGCGGCGTTTAAAAGCGTCTTCATAACCATTAGGAATAACCAGTAGGAAGAACAAAAACCGCTCCCAGGGCATTTGCCAGAACAAAAGAGAAAGTTGTGATTCAGAGCAAAAAGCTTAGGGAGAAAAAAAAATTTACTCCGTAATCTGCTGGAATGCCGATGGGTGAATACCTCATGTGTAGGTGCAGATCGTTTGACGGAGGGTATTAGCGAGAAATGCAGGAGCGGCAAAAAATTTTCCATAATCTGGCAAAAATTATTTCTGTTTCTGTGAATTCTGATGAGCTGAAAGAAATCTCACTTTTGATGCGCGTTTTTGAAGTATGTCCGTTGAGAGTTTTCGCACAATTTGAGTTAATAGATTGTAACAGTGTTGTAGACAACAAAAAAAAATGACATATATGCACCATTTCTGATTAACTGTATGCCAAATAAGTACTTCACGAGGACATGTGTATTACAAATTTGAACGAATGTTATATAATATATGTATTTATATATATATATATATACACACACACACACACACACACACACACACACACACACACACACACATATATATATATATATATATATATATATATATATGCGTTTGCTGTGCAAAGGGTGTTAAGTCCAAAATGGGCTAAAATGAGTTATCAAACCAGGCATGTTTGAAAAATCAAGGGCTATTGAAGGACACAGAAAGAAAGCTAAGTCCAATTCCACTCCTAAATATTTTTATTCATCAAGTAAAATATGGGGTATGTGAAACAAAACACAAGCATGTTAGTATTAAAGAGGTTGTGTCTCAATCAAGGACTTAACGCTCCTTACTCAAAAAAGATAAAATTTGAAAAATTTACTTTATTAAAAAATGAAAAATTAAACCTAAAAACTGACTTCACAAAAGCCGTTTTTTTTTTCAATCCCGTTTTTCTCAAAACTACGATTTTGGACTTGACACTCTTTACACTGCAAACACAGATATATATATATATATATATATATATATATATATATATATATATATATATATATATATATATATATATATATATATATATATATATATATATATATTTGTGTGTGTGTGTGCGCGTGCGCGCGTCTGTCTGTCTTAATCTCCTATTTTACTCCATATACCACTCCTTACCTACAAATTATCCTTTTAATTAATGTATTACCCCTTAGGATCTATTTCTGGAACGCAAGTATGAAGGAATTCTCTTGAATGTGAGAAATTGTATTCATCCGCGACAAAGATGCTGCAATGCAGTCACTTTGGATCAGTTCATTTTCTGAAATCTATCGGATTCCCCTCATATTTGATACTTGTTGTGAGGGGGTAACGCAGAAGGTCAAGCATTTAAGTGCAGGTCAGATGTGCGTTAAAGTGTCCTGAGAAAAAAAAAAGCCGAATATGTAAAATACTAATAAAGGAATATTGACAATGGACTTAATCCACTGGAATGTCATTTACTGTCATGACTACATCCCCAGCTACTCGTAGTTAGGGATGCTAATTTAGTTGGGGAAGTTAATTAGCATAGCAGGTCAATGATGAAAACTGCAGTCTTTTGCTATTTGAGAGCGGTTAACTATGGTAGGGTGAACTATGTTTTATGTTTGTTTCCAATTAAGTTCCTTACATGTCGGAATCGTTCAGAGGGTAAACACCAACCCCTAGGTTTGGAGACTCGGTTTCCAATCCTACCTTTGACAAGTAGTCACAACAGTCGACATGCAAAATCATTGAGCAACTTTCCCTTTACAAAAATGCGGGTGTAAGTTAAGTCAACGCTACGCCAACATGAAATATTCCTCAATTAAGGACAATAAAAAAAATTATAAAGAAGGAAGTGCAATGGAGTGCACAGAACCTAACTACGCCAACAATAACAGTGGAAAATTACATCCTGATATCTGGAAATCTAATTTCGTTGGGATTAATTTCGTTAAACACCCTAGATCAAGCAACCTTAGATGTCACCTCTTTTTGAACACACTTATTATTAAAAACATTTCTTAATTGGCTATTTAAATTAAATAAACGGTGTGCATAATCAAAAAACTTACATATCAGGCATATTTAATTTCTTTCCGTGCGAACTGAAAGATGTCAAGGTGAAATAGCAAGATTATTCAGCAATATGGCCGTCATCTACTAATCCGTTCAGTGTATCTGCATTCCTGAATGGTAAACAAGATGTTCTCCGAAGCCGAAACGGTTCCGTAGGAATAACTCAGCAATCCTCAACCTTCATATTAGCTTTTCACCTTTTTGAGCAGAAGCAACAAACGGCATTACCTGTTTCAACATCAATTGCAAAAATCTTTTTTGTTTATTGTGTTATTGCTGACTAATGACTATGAACACACGGTAGAACGAGCTAGGAGGATGTATCTCTACTGAGTAGAGGAAGCGAGAATAGGAGATGCGATGAGTTAGAAACAAAAATAGAAATATTCAAAGCACACGCAATTTTTATGAAGATGTTGCGAGTTTCGTTTGTCAAGATCATAGTATCGCTTGGTGGTGAAAGCAACTCTTCTCCAAAAAGCCGCTGGTTTTAAGTTTGATTACCTAGCTATCCAGTTATGTTTAAAAGCTGCTGTGCACTAACCCTATTGGATTCGCTCATCTCAATGTTAACCTATGGAGGAAATATGTTCAAGGATTGCTGACTTGGATTTAAAGTTTTTTTTTCGATTAATTGTACTCTGTAATATACATTGAAATTTTACAACTTGAGGCATTTTTCATTTTTTTTTAAAAATTGTAAATAATATTTTTTATTTCAAATTATTGGGAGAAAAATCTGGCATAATGTATTTTAAACGCTCCTAAATTCCTTTGGTGGACGAAATTTATGAATGAATCCTGTTGCAAGGTGCAAAAAAGTTCAGGCTATCTCAGATCCAATCAGGCTATCCAATAAAAATGGTATTTTCTGGTATCAGAAAATACCATTTTTTTGGATTACCGGTATTTAAGTAGCTGTAAACAGTAGACAAATATTCTCCATAGGTTAACATTGAGGCGAGCAAATCCAATAGGGTTAGTACACAGCAGCCTTAAGAAGGAAAAATGTGATATGGGAGAAAATGTTAGGTTGCGTCTGTGGTGGTATCATTTAACCGCATTCATATCAGATATCATACAAGATTACGCAGATGGCTTGAAACCTTCTTTTTCTACCTGTCGTCAGTGTGTTAGTTCTCAGGATAGTTTTAATTTCCACCATAGTGGATAAGCCTATGATCCCCTCAGTTTTTTAACGTAATGCTACGGATAGCGTTTCCCCCCACCCCCACTGCTGCATCAGAATTATATCTTTGATGATTCGGCAGAATACCGAATCGGGTGGATTATGGCCGTGTCGTATCAACGTACAGTGGAGTCCCGATAATCCGAACCTCGGTAATCCGAAAGTCCGCTTAATCCGAAACCAAAAGTCAAAAAGAACTAAGGTTATAATAAAACTTCAGTAATACTAAGTAATATAAAGTATATTCCTGAAAATTACAAGAAAATTCAAAGTTAGACAACAGTAGTATACTATAGTAGGGCACAGTAGAATAAACAATATGTGTTTATGATAATGCTGAACTGACACTAACAGTAACGACGCACCTATCCAACTTGTCGAGCACTGTGACATATTGTTAGAACAACTTACACTCTGCTGTACTGTACTAGGCAGCGTTCCGCTCTCTTATCACCCATTTCGTCACAAGATTTGGTTATGTTTAGACAGACCTTATAAAAGAAACTGTGCAATCACACGTAATATGTAATATTCATGTAGTCACACGTTATTATGTAATTTAAATTTATTTTAAGAATGATTTCGCTTAATCTGAAAAATTTGTTAATCCGAAAAGGGTCTGGTCCCAATCATTTCGGATTATCGGGACTCCACTGTATTAGAATTTTATATTCTGATACTATGTAGGGGGTGGTCCACACTGACTTCATCATGATACAAATCTTGGTACAGATATGTCTAAATGATGCAAATGTGGACGCATCATTGTGTATTCGTCTTTATAAAGCTCGTGGTTTCTTGATTTTTACCTTCTTTATTATGTAAAGGATGTGATTTTGTTCAGTTTCGTGAATGAAATGCTATTAAAGATTTCTTTTTCTACTTGCCTTCTAAGAAATGAAGAGTTAATACCAACATGACGTAATAAGTGTTCCAATAGTAAAGGTTCGAGAGAAAAGCCATTAAAAACATTTTCTTCGGAAAACACTAAATGCCTTATCGCGATACAAATTTTGATACAGTTACTCCTAAGTGATACGAATGCGAATCCTTACCTACTGGTTTTTATAAAGGACGTATTTTTCTTAATTACTTTATTTATTATGCAGGGGATGGTGTAACTGTAATTCTTTCTTTTCATGTTGTGAATATAATGTAAATATTTTCTTCTTCGTTCTTCTTACAAATGAAATGTTTATATCCAAATGACGAAATCAATATTCAGATACTTACTACAAGGTTGGTAAATGAAGCTATTAAAAGCTTTTCTTCTGAAACAACCAATTGCCTCACCGTTAAACAAATTTTGATACAGATACTCCTCAATGGCACAGCTGGAGACGCACCCTTGCATACTGGTATGGTTTTCTTAATTTTTCCTTATATATTTCTTAAGGGATGTGATTATATTTGGTTCAGTCCTATTTGACAATACAATACGACAAAACGCTTTTCCCATTGGAAATTTCAGAGTTTATATCGATATGTTGCAATTACTTTATTAATAACCATTAAGGTCATCACATCGACGGTGTAACCAGCTCTTCGTCCAGATAGTCAGGATTTTACAAAAAGCATTATTGTGGACCGAAACTTGTTGCAACTCCTTTAAATTATTTTTGGATCGAAAACGCTCTTATCTCCAACTGAACGAGATTGCCTTTCTCTCAGGGCAATTAACGACACCCATAGACAAAAGTCTGTTTGACTGATAGAGATCCATTACTGACAATAAACAAAACCGCAGTTAAATAAAATATAAAGGGTTCATCAGTCTAGCATAATTTCCTTCATTTCACAAGGTTCAAGGTTTCACAAGGTTCATCCATTCAGATCACGATGCAATTATGAATTAATACAATTACTTTATTGTAATAAGACAGACAAAGCAAAGAAAGGCGAAACATCAAAGTTCATGATCACCTTCCCTTAAAAGGAGTCGGAAGCTACCGTCCTCCTGTGATAATGCAGAATGGCATACAAAAAGAAAAGTGGAGCTTTTTTAAGGGTTTTTTTTTTCGTGTTTATGAGGTCGGAAATTGTGTTTTCCGTAAACGTATTTTCACAGAAATAACAGCTGTTGTTATTCTTTGGGAACACATGTCGAAAAGCCAAACATTCCCAAGATCAAGTGAAATATAAAATGCTCCGTTCCAAAAATAAATAGAAAGAAAGAAAGAAAACGCAAAATGTATTGAAATAAGCGAAAAGGTGGTGCAAATGTGGAATGAGTTTTGCCATAAAAATTTATAAACATGAAAAGTTAATATTGTGGGTGTTTAAAACAGCTTATGTTAACGGGAGATAAAATATTCTCATTAAGTCATCACACAAAAAAAGGCATCTTCCTTGCATTAAATAAAATTGGTTCAGTGGCAAAAAGCTGTTGAAGAAAGAAGATAATCTATTCACTTTTAAAGGATGATTGAAATCCCACAGTTAACAGTGGTATTATCACATAACAAAGGCTCCTTTCACGCCGTGCATTTAAGACGCAAAGCAAGGTTTTCTTCAAGTAACAGAGGCCTTTATTTTTCTTTCTCCTGTACGATTTACTACATTCAGACAGATCATTCATCATTCATTATTGTAACAATATCATTTTCAGCAAATTTGTTTAGCCACTGCATGCTATCCGGAACCTGTTTCACTCTCTTTATGGCCTCAGTGACAGAATGCGCGTGTAATCTCGCCCGACAGAAAACTATCCAACAATCGAAAGCATTTAATTTCTTTACAGCCCAATAACCCTCTACTTAACTTTTTTTCAACTTAATTATTTAATTTATCCTAAATATAAAAAGACGCTGTTCTAGTAAAAACAAAAGGAAATAAACCTAATAAATTGCAATATCCACAAGATTAAATAGCAAAGATTTAAAATCTCTAATCGCAAGATAATAATGAACTCACATGCTTTCTATTACGTTAAAACTACTCTTTGTTAAGTGGGAGAACTATATTAGTCTATAGTTCTGCCAAGAGCGACTGTATCCACACGTTGGGGAGACGATAACCATTTCTGAGATTATTTTAAAAAAATTTAATACATGTTGTTTGAGGCGAGGAAAAATATTCTGATTTTAATAACATCTGGGACCTCAACAGAAATTCATTAATATCAGATTCTAATGAAAAGGAAATTTTACCCAATCTGCTATGGAAATTCAACATGCTTCGTAACTAAATACTTTTTATCCACCAATTAAAATTACTCAAATGTAAATATTAAAATATTCTTTTAACTTCTCAGCATGTATGAAAATTTTAATGAGACTCAGAAATATAGGAATAATATTTGTGAAATGTAAAGATTCAATATAATTTAAAAGTTGGAATTGAAATAAATTTTAGTCTTTTATAAATTAAAATTAATCTATGGGATTAAAATAGGAGTTATCCCAAAAGTCATTTCATATATTCTTTTGTCTATATAATATAAAGAATTATTTTTCTTTCAGTCTGGAACTTATTTTTATATCGACGATCCTATATGAAAGAATTTTTAAAAAACTGAAATCTGGAAACTGAATTCTATGAATTTTTACACAGAACATGAAATAAAAATACTATGTAATAAAATACATTTTATACCCTAGAACACGTTGGAATATTATTGTCGCAGTTATTAAATCTTGACTTCACTGGCTGACAAATATTTATTCTATAAAGCAAATATTTATCCTACCTATTCCTCTAAAATATTTTAAGAAACCTTTCTTCTAACGAAATTTATTAGGTATATCTTTCCTAAAATGACGTGATTTTGCTGAATTTGAAAAAGTCACTACCATTTTTTTTTTTTAAGTTAACATTCATTTGTATTAAATTAGTTTGTCTTTGTAAAAAGAATAAAACGTAAGAAAGTAAAATATAACACCAAAATATGGAGAGGAGTTTAGGAAGAAACAGAGATAAAAAAAGGAAATCTTTAAGACTCGTCGGTTGTATTCTCTGTCTTTGCCTTTGTAACTTGCATTTATTGTCCACAATGCTTATGAATGATTTAACAG
This sequence comes from Dolomedes plantarius, assembly GCA_907164885.2. Classification (NCBI taxonomy): domain Eukaryota; kingdom Metazoa; phylum Arthropoda; class Arachnida; order Araneae; family Dolomedidae; genus Dolomedes; species Dolomedes plantarius. The sequence goes on along the minus strand of OU015491.1, from coordinate 194,418,652 downwards.
TTAGAAGCTGGTTAAATAGCCTGAATCGGCCGAGGAAATTGTCCTTCGGACAGTAGCTTAGCGAGCATAACTGGCGCCCGGGGCACGATACCTTTTTGACGCCCCCCATGGTCTTGGGGACCAAATGGTCCAATGGTCGGGGGAAACATTTGGCGCCCCTCTGCGAATGGCGTCCGGGGCATGATAGACCATTGACCCCCCTTGCCCCCCTCTCGCTACGCCACTGCCTTCGGATGGTCCATACTTGTGGTACAAATGTATGTAGCTAAGTAAAATATTCTTATTTGCTTTCCATATCGTGGTTTTCTCTGCAACTCCCGTAACCGTATATACACTGTAAGTTCGCCAGAAAAGCACTGATAGGTAGGTGTTCAATAGCAAATCTGTATGTATGCGGGTCTTATATTTATGTCTATTTTCTGGTTAAATAGTCGGTTCTTCATATCCACAGTCACTTTTCTTTTGACTGGGATTGAGATTTTGGTAAGTTAATTTGGATTTTTCTGTTTTTGAGTTTACAATGCTTTGTTTTGATTTCGTTTTATCTATGACTTCTGTTTTCGATGTGGGGATCTCGGGGCCTTGGGGTGTTTTTTAGGCTTAGCCGTTCAGCCCTCCTGGTAAGAGACGGGTCGATAGCCTCTTTGCTTATGTCTCTTCTAATATTTTAAACTTTTTTTTTAACTTTTGGTTTTAGTTGTATCTACAGAATCTTGCATTTATGCTGCTACTAGCTGAATACTCGTGCTTTGCTACGGAGTACATTCAAATTAAATACAACGGTCAATGTATGCAATTAACGCCAAAAAACACAATCAATATATATATATATATATATATATCGTACCGGATATTTTTATAGACAAAATAATGTAGAGGAAAATATTCAAATTAAATACAACGGTCAATGTATGCAATTAATTTGCATGTTTAATATCCATAAAACATACTAATTTGAATTAAATTCTTAAAAAACTTCCACCTCAATTAGTCTAATGGTTAAATTTCATCTTTTACTGTATTTTAATAATTTTTTATCAATTTATTTCGTTGATATGCACGTGACGCAAAATTAATTTAAAGTATCACAAAAAGAAAAGAAACCACGTGATCAGCATTTAGTAAATTAAATTCTAAAAATTAATTTTTAAAAATTCCCAAAAATCAGAAAATGAAGGTAAAGATTCGAAAAAGATTTCATTTTAAAGGAGTTTTTTTTATGTTCTTTCTCGTGATATATATTTTATAACCCTCAGATTATTATTTTAAAAGCAAATTTTAAAAAAGTTACAAAAACAGCTTAAAAATTTAATTTTAAAAAATCCAAGAAGAATTTTTCAAAAATATTTCTTAATACACCCCTACACTATAAGAAGAATCGCCATGCAGAATTTCAGCCCTTTATAACCAACGGTTTGGTCTGTGAATGATCCGTCAGTCAGTCAGTCAGTTAGTTACGGAACTGTTTTATAAATTATATAGATAACGCAAGTTTTAAATTTATGTTGTTTATTCGATAGTCAGTTTCAATTATTTGCTTTTAGTAATTGTATCATTTATTTAGGATTTATATCTATGTGGCTAACTCACTTTTTTTTTGGAAAGATGACCCTTGCTTAAAGTCAAATGAATCTACAAGTCCTGTGAACGTAATCAATAAGACTAATTTTTGTATAAAAGCTTTAACTAAGAGATATTTTACTTTTACTCATACCACAACCTATCGTAAGTATTGGGGATATTGTGCATTTTATTGACTTCGTAAGGTATGAACGTGTATAAACCTCTAAAAGCAGCTCAAACACGCATTTCTCTGCTTGTCATGAAAAAAGGAGGCAAGAATAGATAAATCGATCAGCAATGTTTCTTCATCGTTAGCGTCAACTGTACTCATTCAAAGTCAAAGTAATTGATTTTCAGATCAGTCTGATCTTGGATAGGTGTCGGCGCTGAGGACGCTTAAAATAAAACACAAAGTTAAGAGGAGCAATTCAGGATGGACTGGAAATAAACTGGGAGGCATAAATTAATCAGCTATTTGACTTTCTGAACATTGTCTTTTATTGACTGCCTGAATTGACATTAACTACTTGACTTTCAGTTCATGTGGGCTTTTTTCCGATCAGATTTACTTTGGAGTATGTTTTATCACCTCAGTCTGTTTATTTTTAATTTCAAACAAATCAGAAACGTGCCTCCTTGCGCATTAACACTGTTGACGCCTCTCATTAAATGATAATGCAAACAGATTTATTCACTGTTTCTCTCCAAGTTATGCGTTTCAGATGTATTTTCTCTGAATTCATACACACATATGGGTGCACGTGTTGAAGAAAAAAAATGTTCCAGAAGCCCAGGTTTCCCTCGTAGGATGAGAAATTATTCATTGATTTTGTAAGGACTGACATCAAAATGAGTGATCCTCATATATCACTAGGAAAGCCTATCACCAGCCTTCGAAATGTTAGTTATGGACTATTAGGCAAACGTGGCAAAAAATCACGGGGGGAGGGGGATTTTATTTTCAAAAATATATTAACACTAAAAAGACGGCTGCCGTCATTTTGGCGGTTTCGGACATACTATTGAGCGCTAGGTCTGTATTTATGTCCTCAAGCTTCTGAAATTTTATGACTTTTTTTAAAATTTTACAGGAAATATGCACACACATTTACAAAATTATATTCGATAGTAAAGAGGGGGAGAAAATGTGTTGTATACCTACTAGGACTGAAAGCCGTCAATTTGACGACAATATAGAAAACAGACAGAAATCTTTAAAATAATACCGGAAAAATGTTAGTTACATTTCGTCTCTTCCCCATTTTGCAAATAACAGAAATATTAGCTCTTCGGAAATATTGGTGTTGAAAAATAAGGACTGCACAAACCACGCATATATTTTTATGGGTAAACCATACCAGGTTGTTAGCTTGCCATACCTGCATAAAAATATATCAAAATATATACTAATTTATCATATATTGGTATGATATAATTCAAAATTTAAAGTTATTTAACCATTAAAAAAACATTAAATATTTTAAATCTTTGATTTTATTTTTAACCGTCAAAATGACGGCGTTCAGTCTTTTTAGTAAGAAAAAAAATCCCGTCTTTCTATTGCTAAAGTATTAATGAAAAATGTGTGAAGGCAACGCACTGTGCCGTTGTCCTCAAAAAGACAGAACTATAAAGAGAAAAGCTTTCGGAACGAGAGATTTTCATATCCACGTGAATATCCCAGTTGATAGAACAAACGAGTACAGATGAGGAGACCCTTGTTCAATTACTTAGGCCGTCTGCACACGGGGCAACTCAAAAGAAACTGATAACTGACTCAAATCACAAACCAGTCCGTGATGAGTCGCAACCTATGTAATTGAATGGATCCACGCACACGGCGCACACGGTTACAAACCCGTCCGACGGGTTTGTAACCGTGTGCGCCGTGTGCGTGGATCCATTCAATTACATAGGTTGCGACTCATCACGGACTGGTTTGTGATTTGAGTCAGTTATCAGTTTCTTTTGAGTTGCCCCGTGTGCAGACGGCCTTAGTTTTCGTAGTCGGTCGCTGCACGTTTACATTACAATTTTGAGTTTCGACTAAAGAAAAAATATATATCCCTGTAAAATAATGCTCATAATCATATCTAGAATTATTTATGTAAACTAATTTTAAATAAGACAGTTTTAACGAACACCTGCGTGCATCTATGAACGCGTTTCGCACATCATATTGCTGATCTCGGAGACTACACTAGCCACTGATACTCTCGTGGCAACGAGCAAACAAACTGATAATCCTACATAATCCGAGTGACCTGTCATCATGTGCACCCCAGCGTGACGAACTACATGGGTTTAATCACTTGATAATAATCTTCTACCATAAAAAAAAAGAAAAACAGTATTGCTTTCACACCGGGTAATAAATAAAAACAATGATAACCTCCAAATGAGACCTGTCTGCAAATTATACAAGCAAACCAATCTCACAAATGAGACAAAACACAGGTGCTGACCGTTACAGCTAATTTTTAGGGTAGGAGATCTATTGTTCTGGATTTCGGGCGTTCTTCCTGTTCTGGAAAGTCTTTGTTTGGTGGGAGAAAAAAACATGGTGTAGTTTGTTCGCGAAATAGTGACTGAAAACTACGAGGAATTCGAGGCAAATATCTGCACGGGCGTCTCCGGAAGTCAAGAGCAAAAAACTGATATTTTGTGACAAATCTACAGTTAGGACGTGTTCACACAGAATCCGTCTGTGTCAGTGTAACTCGTAATGACATATTTTACACCAATCACAGGCCTCAACAATTTCGTGGCTAATCGTTTGGCGGTTTGTAATTGGTTAAATATATTTCAATACGACTAACGCTGACGTTAACGGATTCTATGTGAACAGGCCCTAGGGGAAGAAAAAAAATTGTGTTTTAATTTCTTATAATTTTTTTCTTTAGATTCGAGTTTCAAAATATTATTAATTTATACCAAGTAAGTATATTAGGGATATATGCTCATGGGCAATAGAGGAAACTTCACGCATCTTAGCATGCAGATTGTGAAACCTTGAAAAACTGAATCCAAGCAAGAGTCATTAGTTCCGTCTGCTTCATTTTGTCCAAAGTATAATCCAATCGCAAGGGGAAAAAAATATGAAAAGAACGCCGCACGAGCCGAATTGGTTGCGTGGAATATTTACTGCAGCTGATTCCTTCTGCTCTACAACAATGGGGTCTTATCGCATGTAAAACAATCAGTGTACTTCTTCCTACAAGACAGCATTGCACCCAATACGGACATATTAAATTAGTCCTTATTTAGTAGGCAGATTAGAATAAATGGATCGTATATAAAAAAAACAGCTTGGTTAGCGAAAGAAACTTTATATTGCCGCTAAAGTAGATGAGGATGTGTTCTTGAAATATTATCCTGATGCAGCTGCAGGACAATTTTTCCACTGTAAAATGCAGAAAAGAATCTTTAAATTTTCTATCTATCATGAACTTGGAATTAACTTACATATCTCAAGTGACAGCAAGATAAAATCATGTATTATAAAAATATGTCGTCATGTTTTACGTTATGAGGTATCGATTTTTAACCGCGGTGCTACAACAACACGGGCGTATCACATTTCAGGAGAAATACAGAGAATGAGATGCATTATAATACTTCTCACGGATTCTACTAAATTATGAAAAGCATAAAAACTCAATACTGAAGTTGTTTTTTTCATCAACTGCCAATTTAATTCACAGAAATTTTAAGGCTGCTGTGTACTAACCCTATTGGATTCACTCACCTCAATGTTAACCTATGGAGAAAATTTGTCTACTATTGACAGCTACATAAATGCTGATAATCCAATAAAAATGGTATTTCCAGATAGCATGAACTTTTCTGCACCTTGCAACAGGATTCATTTTATAAATTGCGTTCACGAAAGGAATTTACGAGCGTTTGAAACACACTATACCAGATTTTTTTCTCCCGGGAAATTGAAATTTAAAAATATTATTTGCAATTTTTCTAAAAAAGAAAAAATTCCCCAAGGTGTAAAATTTTTTTGCGATGTACAATAATTAAAAAAAAATCTTTCAATCCAAGTCAGCAATCCTTGGACACATTTCCTCCATAGGTTAACATTGAGGTGAGCGAATCCAGTAGGGTTAGTACACAACAGCCTTAAAGGTCGGTAAACGTCCAGTTGTTAAAATAACAATAAATTACAAGATAAAAAGAACTTTTTATATACCACGTTTTTAAATTTCCTGTTCAATCATATAAACTTGACAATTCTATGTATTAATAAATACTTTTTTAAAAAATTTTTGATGAATTATTCCATCAACTTGAAAGAAAATGAAGTTAATTGAAAGTTAACGTGCGTTTAACTTTTCGTTCCCGTCCCGGTTGATAGCTGGCTGCACCAGTCTACAAAACAAAATTAACTGAAAATGAATTCAAATCTGCTTAAAGATGGTTAAAAGTATCAAAATAATGCATTGTCATCGTGTTCTGAACTATTCTAAAAGTTTCAAATGTCTAGCTAGTCGATAAGTTAGTTAAAAATCGATTGCAAGATTTGCACTAGACAAACACACAAACAAACAAGAAAGCGAGTTAATAAAAGCATGTAAAAAAAGTGACTAAATCAGTTGGGAGGAATCAAATCTCTTTTTCTCATTTCCCTTATTTTTAAAAATTTGCGGTTTGCAACAGACTCAGATACCTCGGCAAATATTTTGTGGATAAGTAACTGTTAATATATTTAGCAAATAGATCATTAAATATTCACAGGTAATTAAAATTACGAATATTTCGATGCTTTTGTGATACTTTTATTGAAAAAGTATACAGTATAAACTAACTAACATGTACTAGAAGTTATTTTAAAGATATATAAAACAACGAATTATTTATAAAAATATATCAAGAAGTATAAGCCTCAATAGAAAAAATTACCCAGTTGGAGGCTATGCAATCTAGAGAAGGGGTCATCAACCTTTTTTATTAGGAGGGCATATTTCAGAAATGCGGGAGTTCGGATGGCACCGCTGGATGAAGAGGGGGGGTAATATTTAAACATGAAAATGTTAATTGGACATAAATTTTTAATACATGAATTTTAATTTTAATTTAAACAAAACAATCTTAAAATTGACAATTAATGCAAAATTTGACAATGCAAATCTGCTGCCAATTCATTGTAATGTGGCATAATAAGTTGAATTCCCAGTTCTTGGGCCCCAGATATTTAAACATCGGGCACTTTAAAATTGTTTCGCGGGCATCTTGTGCGAACACCGCGTTGCTGACCCCTGATCTAGAGGAAAAATCAGGTTGGCCGACTGAGGTTTATTGTCGCAAAGTACGAAGAAAGTCTAACACGGTCTAAAACCCTAACGTTTCACCATAATAAAACCACGAACACTAAATATCAGTAAGACCAAATGAACCTAAAAGTGATAATAAACATTTCATACATGTTCGATAATGTTTTTTTAATCAAAACAAAAAAAAATCCTAACAGGTAGAAAGAAAGACATAAATATGAGATAATAAGGAGATGTCTCAAAATTTATAAAGTAAAATATAAAGACTAAATAATATGTACAGTGATTGAATTAAATTAACAAATATACAGTATTAACTATCCTTTTGTAAAATACACTCTAAGAAAAGAATTTATTTATTTCTCTTTATTTCTTTTTAATTCCTTTTTTTTATTCTCTGATTTTGGATACAGTTTCATAGTGCAAGAAGTTAATCTGATAAATTTGAAAGGCCTAACACACGGCGCCTAAAATTGGAAACAACACGAGACAGTTAGGCTCACGAGTCCGGGCTCAAAGCGTATCTTCAACACCCGTCCCTTCGAGACAGCTCACTCCTAATTTTGGTACTGCATGCATTCTTCTGTCTTTCCCAAAATCATTCAAATTAACTTTGAACAATTGATGTAAAAAACTGCCTGAATTTTGCTTTAAAAAAATGTTCAGATTTATTAAATCATGAAAATTTAATGAATCCTTTCTTTGGAGCTGGTGAGATAGTTTATCTCTTTCTGTCCTATTTTATAGAATGAAAGAAGAAAGAATACAAGTAACCCTTTGTCGATATAATACAAGTAACCCTTTACGTTAGTAGACGGGATCCTACAAACGTAAAACATATTTTACGTTTGTTGTCAACGTAAGTATTATGTGAACTACCCCATTCTCTCCAAGCCCCCCCCCCTCTACACACGCACACATACACACACACGCACGCACACTTAATGAATCACTAATGAACTTACTTTGCACGCGGATACGTGCTTTACGTAAATCCGTTCAAGCCTGAATTTTAAAATATATCACCAAATAAATACTTAGTCAATACTTATTACCAAATAAATTAGTCTTGAAATCAGTGACGTAGCGAGCATAACTGGCGCCCGGGGCACGATACTTTTTTGGCTCCCCTCTTTCCGAAAAACATATAGTAATATAGTATATAGAATTAGTGAAAAGGACCATTTGGCGCCCCTGTTCGAGTGGCGCCCGGGGCATGATAGACCCCCTTGCCCACCCCACGCTACGCCACTGCTTGAAATTTAAATTTGAAAAGTTTTTCATTGGAAGTTAATGGAACGACCGTACTTATTAATGACCGTACTTATTTGAAAGAACGCCTTATTAATTGAACCCCTTTAATTGATGTCCTTACAATTAGGATTTAAAAAAAAAAAAGATTTTCCTTCCCCTCAACGGTCATTACATTGGATCAGTGGCGTAGCGAGAGGGGGGCAAGGGGGTCTATCATGCCCCGGGCGCCATTCGCTGAGGGGTGCCAAATGATCATTTTCACTAATTCTATGTATAATATTACTATATGTTTTTCGGGGAGGGGGCGCCAAAAAGGTATCTTGCTCCGGGCGCCAGTTATGCTTGCTACGTCACTGCATTGGATCACTTTCAATTACTCAAGTTAAACAAGAAAACAAAATGGAGGTTTAAAGAAAAGGGGTAAAACCAACCTTAAATCCTTTCCAACCCATAATCAATGTGTGAGCGGTCCGCGTAAACACCCTCTTAATCCCTTACGAGGAAGAGCGAGTTTTGCCTTATCTACCCAATAATTGCAAAATGAATGCTCCGCGATTTCGGGTGGTTAATTTCAGCCTGCCCGCAATCGAGGGCGTAACACGTTCCTGCGATCGTTCGGTCGGCTCATTAGTGCATAAAATATCAGCGCAGGAAGATATATGGCAGTCCGTGTCAAAGGGTTTTCCCGCCAATGGCTAAAATAGTAAGCGAACGTGGATAAGTGCACACCAGATTCGAAAGCGCCCGCTGCATAATTAATAAAACGCCTAGTAACGGCTAGCAAGGGAAAAAAAGGGAAACAATCAATGAGATTCCTTTCTCTTTCGTAAATAAAGCCTCGCACTTCGTAATAAATATTCTGGCCCTCGATAGGCTGTGTTGAAAGTGCGATGATTTCGCCATTCTCTCTCTGGTTTGAAGAGAGAAACTGATGTCTCATGCATACTTCTCCGTGTATACATCTTACTCATGGTGACAGCTGAAATCCGATATCAAATGAATCATCATATTGTATATTTCGGAAAATATTGTTCCGTTTGAAAATATGTATGCTGTAGATCAATAAGGCGATAAATCAGCATCGCAACAGGTCAAAATAAATTGACGTATTTTTCTTGCACGGTTTACGACAAATTTTATAAAATAGACTATACAGGGTGTTCTAATATTCGACCGACAAATTCAGAGTGGTGATAGTAGGCATCAAGACGGGAAATAATTACATAGGAATGTATGACGGAAACACAAACCTGACGCTGGAGGGCGCTGTTTACTTAATCTGTCCGTACCTCTTACCAACCCCACTAAATGGCCGGAAATATCGCATTTTTCTGGAAGAGGTAGAAAACTCAAAAAAAAAAACAGACTCACAAAGGAATTCATGACCGGAAACGTAACCCTGATCAGCTACAGCAGTGGGTCCCAACCTTTTTCAGTTGGTGACCCACCTTTCCTTATCGGAATACCTCCACGGTCCATCGGTCCATGGTGGAGTAAAAAACCTTATTTGTATCGTATCCCTTCCTTATGTATATATAATTTACCATCAAATATTGTAATATATATATATATATATATATATATATATATATATATATATATATATATATATATATATATATAGTGGTACCTCGACTTACGAGTTTTTCGAGATACGAGCATTCTCTCGGTAGATTTTTTGCTTCGAGTTACGAGCTAAAATTCGGGTTACGAGCAAGTTTCAGATATGCCACCGCTAGTTTCAGCAGCGAATGCCATATTATGTGCTCATCAAATGAGAACACAAGAAGCATATAATATTTACAACCTGTATGTACAATTATTATACAATTGTATGCATATTATTCTGAGACTACTATCCAATCTTAAACCGAGATATTAACACTGAATAATTACCACCCGAGGCAGCTTGCTCAGCCCAAACTTGAGTCGCCCTCTGAAACCGAACAGCGCCCAACCTCTCTCGCAGAGATATAGCTTCAATTCCCTCCCGCACACTGGAACTCCCCATGGGGATGGGATAACCTTGGTACTAGGATCACAAGCTCTCCGCTTTCTACGGATTCTGAGAAAACGTTCTTCGGATTCTCAGAAAGAATCTGGACATTACAGCCAAAGTGAACGATGCAACACTCGCCCAGTTTCGGTGTCTCACTCGTTCACTTTAAGAGAGAAGATGGTAATAAAAGCAAAAGTGAGGAAAGCGGGGCGGAAAGGTCAAAAACCAACGAATAAGATTTAAGATTTTAGTTCAGCCATTCTCCTCCTCTTCCATCAGCATCTTCAAGTCTGATCTCCAAGGTAAATGTTGAACATTACACTTAATAAAAAAAATTTATTGCAGTACATACTATTGTATTGCGTTTTTATGCAATATTCGTCGTTTATAATCACATTTATAATCTAAAAATCACATTTTTCTTATTTAAAAACATGTAACAAAAGATTGTGGTGTTTTGGAGAGCCCGGAACGAATTAATGGCATTTTCATTGATTTCTATGGGGAAAATTGATTCGAGATACGAGTATTTCGAGTTACGAGCTCCGTCATGGAACGAATTAAACTCGTAAGTCGAGGTACCACTGTATATATATATATATATATATATGGGGGAGCGGAGTTGCCAGAGTGTGCACCACCTGTGTGACTGTGTGAGTCATCTGGGAGGGATGTAGTGGTTCTGTTGTCTGCCCCAGATGCCGAAAATCAAGAACCAAGAAAACAATCAAAACACAATTCGATTTGTTTCGATTTTTCTTATCTTTTCTGATGGTTTATTCGATGGTTTCTGATAGTTTTAGGATCGAGTCGCGACCCACCTGTAACCCTTCCGCGACCCACCGGTTGGGAACCGCTGAGCGGTTCCCAACCGGTGGGCAGTTTAAGAACCGCTGAGCAGTTTAAGAACCTATGCGCGGTAACACGTAGCATAGGTTCTTAAACTGTTGTCCGCGGACCCCTGGGTGTACCGCGTTCCCATTATCTGGGAGTACCGCGTTCCCATTACCTGAGGGTACCGCGTTGCCATTACCGGGCGTTACACATTACCGGGGGTCCACGAAACAATTTTGACACTAACTTCACATCCCCCAACTTTTAGCTTTTATTCAAATAACTCATTTAATAAAAATCCTGCATGGTCGAGACTTTTTTTATTTGTTGTTACTTAACTAGTTAATAACATAACTAAACAATAATTAGTACAAACTTATTTTTATTCAACTGCAAATACGGAAAAATAAATAAAATAATGTAATTTTTTGCATTGTTGTAACTATTGTGCAACGCGGTAACACGTAGCTATAAATAGACTGGCGACTCGGGTGGATCGTTGGATAAAAACTGGATCTACACTGAAACAAAATATAGATGAAAGCGACCTAGATGATGGAGCATCAACCTTGAAATCCACCAAGAAACGTAAAATTAAAAAAAATATTGTGATGAGTATTTATCATTTGGATTCACTTATATATGGGATGGGGTCCGCAAAAAAAAAATTTTTTTTTAACTAATCCCAGATTGTCTAGCAAGGCTAGACAATCTCCATAAAACCAAAAATTTCTAAAAAGTCTCAAATCTGTAGAGGGTCCTGAAGGACCTCGTCCTTAGTAAAACCCAAACAAGCAAAATATGGGCAGGGGAGGCCATGTCGGCAGAGCACCAGTGGCACTCCGGGAAGATCTTCTGTCCCTGCCGAAAAGTGAGTGCTTTAATATGACCACTCATGAAGCGCGAGAATGTTGTTTTATATTTTCTGGGCTTGATCTGGAAAGATCCACTCGGACTTCTTCCAAAGTACCATGGGTGGCAAGGAGGAGTTCTCCAAAGATGTTTTTGTTCAATCTTCTTAAGGGAGTAAATCTCTCTAAAAGTAAGAGCCTAACAAGGGCTCACGTACTCCTCAGCCGCAGTCCTGGCTAAAATGTCGGCCCTTTCATTACCATCGATCCCAACATGGGAAGGGATCCACTGAAAATGAATAGTGTGTCCAGATGAAAGCCGGTCAAGAAGGTCTAAGATGTCCAGGCTAGTCTGGTCCCCAATAATAGTCCAATTAGAGAGGTGCTGAATTGAAGCACGGCTGTCAGTTAAAATCCAGACATCGTGAAATTGATCTTCAACTTGACACGCATACTGCAAGCCTTCCCTGATAGCAATAAGCTCTGATCTAAAAACTGAACATAAATCTGGATTTTTAATTTTAAATTCCACAGCACCGGTAGGAGTTGGTATGTGCACTCCACTACCAGAAATTCCCCCATCACCCCTGCTGCCATCGGTATATATCTTCAAAGAATATTGAGGGATTTCATGGATAGTCTCAAGAGCTAATTGTCTGATGAGGGCCGGAATAAGAGTTTTTAATAACACTAGTTAAGAGACCCTCATGGAAATGGATCCCATCAAGTTCCAAACAGACGCCCAGATGATTTAAAGAGTGGGGCTCCACATTAGCAGAAGGCAGACCCAGCATTTTTGCAAAGGAAAAGGGGCTATGCTTCCTCAAACGCTGGTTGTCAATCCAAGCATGAAGGTATGCAGAAGTTTTGTGCTGATCATTGTAACTGTAAAGCTTGTTATAGTATTATGAGAGGCGATAAGTTCTTCTCAACGAAAGAAGAAGTAGATTACTTTCATAGAGCACAATGTCATTTGGACAACTGTGTCGAAGTCCTGTGATGACTCTTGCAGCGCTCAACTGTACCCTTTCAAGTTTATTCAAATTGGTATTGGAAGCACAAGAATAGATGGGAAAACCATACTCCAGTATTGGCCTAACAAGAGAAATGTAGGTAGTTCGAAGGGTGCTAGCTTCTGCTCCCCAGTCACGACCAGAGATAAATTTAAGTATATTGAGTCTTTTTCTACCCTTGACCACCTGGCCTTCAATGTGTTTATTGCTTGTGATTTCCTGGTCCAAGATGTAACCCAGGCATTTAGCACTTTTAATATAGTTTAATTGAGTTCCGTTCATAAAGATCAAAGGCTGGTAATTGTAGAGGTGTTTGTTAGTAGTAAAGAAAGTCACCGAGGATTTTGAAGCATTAAAAGTCAGTTTATGATGCTCTGCGAAATGATGAGCCTCTCCCAGAGCACAGCTGAGATTAAGCTCAATTGCACTAATGTCAGAGCTAGAGTGCCAGATTATGATATCATCGGCAAAGATTCCCACATTACAATATTTAGAAATCTCTCTTTCAATGCCAGCAAGGTATAGAGAAAACAGGACGGGACTTAAAACCGAACCCTGCGGAACGCCCTGTTTAAGGCCGAAAGGGTCGGACAAAGAGTTATTGTATTTTACTCTAATGGATCTGTTCCAGAGAAAGTCTGAAATCCAGGGAAGGGCACTGCCCTTAATGCCAAATAAATCATGAAGTTTGGTGATCAATAATTGACGCCAAACTCTGTCAAAGGCCCTAGACATGTCCAAGAGGGCTGCAGCAGAATGGTTAGTAAAAAAATGTTGTTCAAGAGGGGGTCCTTGTACTACATAAGTTTAAGAACCTCTGAGCTAGAGGATAAGCAAAGATGTAGAAATGAAAAGTCAACACTTCTGCATCTTTCTGCAGGTTTGTGTTTCCGGTCATACTTTCCTATGTGATTATAGCTCGTCATCACCCTACTATCACCCCTTTGAATTTGTCGGTCGAATTTTGGAACAACCAGCATATGGAGTCAAGATTAGAACAAATTTGAAACCAAAGACAATTTTGTAACCACGCATTATCACCGAAAGAATGGAACCGGTAACTCTTTACTGGATGCTTGCTAGATTCTTTTGAACATCGGACAGATAAAAACTCCAACGTCAACAATTAAAGACGAAGCATATAAATAAATTGTTAAGAAAAGTCTAAAATTATTAAATTTGTTAACGAAAGCTTTTTCTTTTGAACTACTGACAGCAAATGAAAGAGGAAGAGGATCTGTAGAAAACAGCCCCTGCATGAAGAGAGTTTTAGCTCTAACAACGTTAAAAGCGCTGTTCAGTGAAATGCCATAATCAGAATAACATGCATTTCCAGCTAACAACAAAACTATGCAAAGGTAAACGATAATGTGAAAGCATAGAAGAACGGCCCATTAGAAATTTCATAAATTCTGGATCATCTGAAGTTATTTTATCACTGCAATGTACCCTGTCATCGGGTTCTTTATAATGGAAGCCCCGGTGAATGAACCAAACCTGCTGTACTCCTTTCGAAGGAACAGCACTGATGCACCCGTCTCTTAGCTGGGATTTGAACCCAAGTCCACATGGTAGACGCTTATGACACTAACCGCCATACAATGTGGACGAATTTATGAACCTTAAACAACCCATTCATAAAAAAGCAAAGAGCATAGAAAAGAGGGAAAGACAGCTTTCAAAATTACGACTGCAAAATTTCTGATACAAAAGCTCACAACAGATAAAATTTCAAAAGTATTTCTGTAAAAAAAAAAGAAAAAAGGAATGCAATATTGTCGAAGTTTGTTATCAAAGTCGTAATAAACGCATTGTTTACTCGATATTATAATAACATAATTGGTGTGTGTTGTATGTGTAACACCTTACATGTACATCAGACTGTATAGTCTGAACTTATTGTAGCACATTTATGATATTTTAAGCAATCCATTCATAAAAAAGGTTTAGAAGAGAGAGGGAAGAACAGCTTTTTAAATTAAAATAGACACATTTCTGATACAAAATAGTTTTCTCACACAAAATAGTTTGTTAGCAAAATCGTAATCAACGCATTATTTACTCAATATTATAATATCATAATTGGCGTGTGTTGTATGTGTAACGCCTTACATGTATATAAGACTGTATAGTCTGAACTTATTGTAGCACATTTATGATATTTTAAGCAATCCATTCATAAAAAGGTTTAGAAGAGAGAGGGAAGAACATCTTTTAAAATTAGAATAGACATATTTCTGATACAAAATAATTTTCTCACACTACCTAACAATTTAAAAGTATCTTTGAAACAGGAGTTAAATAATGCCGAAATTAGTAAGCAAAGTTCTAATCAATGTATAATTTTTCTAAATGTTATAGCATCTCTTATAGGGCATATATGTTTATAAGGTCTAACGTGTTTATAAGACGCCACTATATTTTCTCAATACAAATACAGTACCTTGCAACTCAGCTATTTTTGTTGTGAATGAATGTCCGCCCATGAGATCAAAATTTCCAATCTGATTAGAAAATTTGTGTGTTCATGAGGGAGCGTCCTTCCCCTTCAACAGCCTAAAAAATAATAGAAAAAGATAATCCCACCATTAAATTTTTATAAAAGGAAACACGAAACACATTTTTCTCTTTCATAGCTGAATCCACTAGCCCTAGAGAGTGATTCTGGTTGCAGGAAAAATCAAGGTACATAGATGTATTCAGATACCTCATACCCAAAGAATTATTAGAACTGACTTGGAGGAGACCTCAGAGACTTTGGACCAGGACTAGAGATTGGGTGCTGTGTTTCCAAGAAATTCATAAATAGGCTTTCAAACATGCTGCAATTCACCTAATGTATGGTGCAGCGTACTGGAACTTGGGTCTTATTTTTTCCCGAGACCCCACAAGCACTTGGAAAACACAGCTGCGTGTTTTTCAAAGAATGTGTTGTTCGGTTCCACCAGTTCGGAACACGTGGGGGGATTAAAAACCGTTTTCCTTACAGACGTAGCCACTAAAGCTGTCATCTTGGACGTTCTGCAATGTAGTAAAGTTCGGCGTCTAAGAAGAAACTGTCAGCCGATAATCTGCCGGCATCTGCCGCCCCCTCGACCCCTTCTAAAAAATCCAGATATTGGGGAGAGCGGCATAGAACATCGACCCGAGCGGTTGTGTTTTTGTGAGGGTCCTGTTTTTTTTTTTGGGGCCGGAATGGGCCCTGGAGCGCGCACTGTAAATCTGCACGTAAATTAAGTGTATATGTCGAAAATGTCTAATGTTTAATTTTTTTTGATAATAAATTGTTGAATTTTTGTTTTAAAAATTTGGCCTTCGTTTGTTAATTAGAGCTCTGTATTTCTTGGTATGGATCAATAGTTGTGAAATTCCTTCAAAATGCCTCAGAGAGTTAACAGCCTTATAGTGACGCCACAATGGTAAGTGTTAGCGAACAGCTACATGGCACCTGCTGACAGACAGCGACAGCCGTGGACTGAAGAGGGCGGTGCTCACGATTTTTATTTTAAAGCTATTTACACTGAACACAAACTACGAACTACAAAATTGTTTGCGTATATAACACCTTTTCCCATATGTCAGCTTATTTTAAAGGTCGAACATACTGAAATAAAAAAAAATTAATACACTCAAAATCAAGCGACACGTATGTACTAAAATATTCATCTACATGTGTACATGACCATGATGCAAACAAAGAACAAACTTAAAAGTAAATAATTTGAACTAGTAAATAAAGTACAAACTTCTCAAATCCATAAAAAGTTATGGGTGCCCGCTTACGACCTACGGAACAATCTATGCATAATTAAGAAACGTTCTCCTTAGCAACAGCAGGTGTTCCTACCTATAGTGGAGCGGGGAAAACAATCGATTCTACTCTACCCCACCTACCACCCCCTGCTTCCAAGGAAATTAAAGGACGGGCAGAAGTGAAATAACTTCACTGCAGTTTTGTATAAAACACCCCTCGCGAACAATGTGGAAGGAATGCTTCCTTTTTTAACTCTGGACAAGTTGTGCGGAGATACAGTATCACGATGATCTTTTAACAACATTTTAAAGCCTGAATATAATACTTTATGAAGATCTGCTCAGTTGCACAACCTTCTAAACATTTTTTACTGGGCTCTTACACTCGCTTTTATTACTTTCGTAAACAAACTTTCTTTTTAATCGTTAAATATTAAATGGCACTCTCTTTTTATTCATTAAAAAACGTTTGAGTTGATCAGCACTCTCGAAGAGAATAAAAACTAAATCGCGTCGAAAATTCTATTTTTTTCGGGAAATGCTTGCCCCGTATTATTATTTCCTAGAGCGACAGGTACTTCATGTCATTCGACATTCATTCCCTCTACACCGCAAAATTGTTAGTTGCTTGTAAGGCCGTCTGCACACGGAGCAACTCAAACGAAACTGATAACTGACTCAAATCACAAACCAGTCCGTGATTACAAACCCGTCCGACGGGTTTGTAACCAGTTGCGCCGTGTGCGTGGCTCCATTCAATTACATAGGTTGCGACTCATCACGGACTGGTTTGTGATTTGAGTCAGTTATCAGTTTCTTTTGAGTTGCTCCGTGTGCAGACGGGCTAATAGGAACACCGTACAGGTAAACCAACATCCCCCTAGTGCCACCTCAGTTTAGACCGCACGCCCTTACATCGGGGGACATTTCGAGCGCTCGTGCCTTCTCCCCAACCTCCTTATAAACACCCCAAAGGGACTTTCCAGCATACAGATTTAACGTACCCATACCCGTCGCAAACACGATAGCACTCAGTAGCGCTTGTCGGGACTTGAACTGAACATCCTCAGTACCGAATTCCTACGAGCTAACTATACAGTGGTGGCCAAAAGTCCTGAACACACTAATTTTTTTGCCTAATTTTTTTGTTTGACTTAATTGTTCATTATGAAATTATCGTACTATCTTAACTATTGCTATTGATTCTAATGTATTTTTTCATGCTGATTTGAAATCTGTTACTAGTTTTTTAATCCCTCAAGTATTTTTTGTAGTACAGCTGCCTGAACACAAAACTGTGTAGTATGTACAGAATAATACAATATAGATTAACATAATATACGTAGTAGAATAACACAATTTTTTTACAAACACGATACATTTAATATGCATTTTGAAAATTTGGTTGATACATATTTCAACATCAATATTTTATGGGCCAGCCGTTTGTTTTAATTACGGCTCTAGATCTTTTTGGCATGGAATGCACCAATTTCACAAGAAATTCTTTCGTGACAACATGGTTGAAGGAAAATACTAAAGCTTCAATTAACTCACGTTTGTTTGAAGGTTTTTTCATTGAAATATAATAAAAAATTTTATGCCATAGGTTCTCTTTCAGATTAAGATCCGGAGACTGTCCTGGCCAGTTCATCCTATTCATAGTATTGTCTTCGAACCATTTCTGGACTCTCTTTGCACGTTGACATGGAGCATTATCGTCCTGAAAAATCCATGACTGATCCCCAAAAAGTTCTCCCGCTGTTGGTAGCAATTTATTTTGTATAATTTCAATGTTATCCCTGGCTTTCACTGTTCCGCTCACCATGTGAAATCTTCCAACACCACGAGAAGACATGCAGCCCCATATCATCACTTTCGTCAAGTACTTTACTGCGGGCTTCAGACACTAAGGGCTAAATAACTCATGAGTGCATCGTCTTACATAGGCACTACTTTGGTTACCAGAAATACGGAACTCACTTTCATCACTAAATATTACCTTTTCCCAGTCTTTAACAGTCCATAATAAATGATCCCTTGCCCACGCCAATCTCCTCTTGCGTTGAAAATCGGTCAGTAATGGTTTTGGGCGAGGTTTGCAGCCTCGTAATCCATTTTCCAGCAGTCTTCCACTCACAGTTCTTGGGCACACATTCCTATTCGATTTCAAAGTTCATTGTTTCAAAATTTACGATGAATTAACCTTTCCGTTTGAAAGTGAAATCCTGTGTAATACCCTGTTTTCACGTAAAGTTGTTTTTCTCAGTCGTCCAGATCGCTCCCTGTCCGCTATAGAATTTGTTTCAGAATATCTTTTCAACGTTCTCACAACAGTAGAAAGACTACATGGTACTTTACCGGCAATTTGGCGCATAGAATAACTTTCTTCCTTCAAAAGTATTATTTTGTACCTTTTATTATCAGGTAGAAATGAAAATTTATCCTAAATTCCAATATTTTCTCCACACACACACTTCAAATTGCAACACACAACTGCTTTCAATACACTAGAATATGCTGCACATTCTGCTTTCAACTCTTTATCACTACTGCTCTCTGTTTGGTTGAATAACGGAGCATTTCATTACTTGAAAAAACAGTCACTCATTTTTACAGTGACCTTGTGTTTGTCTTATCGTGGTTTTTTTTTCCAAAATATCGATGAAACTATTTACTTTACATGAATTCTACAAACGGATTTGAAATCAGCATGAAAAAAACATTAGACTTAATAACAATAGTTAAGATAGTACGATAATTTCATAACGAAAAATTAAGTCAAATACAAAAATTATGCAAAAAAAAATGAGTGTGTTCAGGACTTTTTGCCACCACTGTACATATTTCACGCACCCATACCCGTCGCAGACACGATAGCATTCAGTAGCGCTTATTGGGACTTGAACCGATCATCATCAGTACCAAATTCCGACGAGCTAACTATACATTTAACGTACCCATATCCGTCGCAGACACGATAGCATTCAGTAGCGCTTGTCGGGATTTGAACCGAGCATCATCAGTAACGAATTCCGACGAGCTGACTATACATATTTAACGTACCCATACCCGTCACAGACACGATAGCATTCAGTAGCGCTTGTCGGGATTTGAACCGAGCATCATCAGTACCGAATTCCGACGAGCTGACTATACATATTTAACTTACCCATACCCGTCGCAGACACGATAGCATTCAGTAGCGCTTGTCGCGATTTGAACCGGACATCATCAGTATCGAATTCCGACGCGCTAACTACTAGGTTGCCCTGGCCCTGCTCCAGAAAATAAAACAATCTAATTCTAAACTGAATCATATAATTATATGCATACAAATAAACGTACGACCTCGGTACAATACTAAAATACTCAGTTTCTTAGACTGTTATTTATACGGCAAAAACTGCGCACAGCAGTACCTTATTCGTAAGAACACTAAATGCTTGAAATCAGTTGAAACAGAATGAAACTAGTTTTTCCCCTAAGTCGAACTACGGATTACCGAATTAGAGGTATTTATTGGTCCTATTAGCAATTCTTTGGCTATATTTTAGGTCAATTCAATTTTGTTTGTGAATTTCCGGTAAAAATTTGCCATCTTGAAGGTAGCATGTCAGAACGGTAATGCATGCCTAAACAATTGCGCCAGAGCAAATTGGCTTCAATAAAGCTCCGCGTTTAAAACGAATTGAAATGGCATCCATTTCCAGCCCGTAAGTTTTTAACGTGACGTTACATCAAATTGTCTAATTGATCGTCCTTAAAACAAAAACAAAATTCAATGGTCATTTAGATTTGGTTAAAAGTTGTCAAAAGAATGTAATAATATCATGAATTGTAAGTAATCTGAGCAACCATTTATCCTGCTTCACAGTGCATTCATCATTAAATTTAGACAAAGATGGGCTTCTTTCAAATTTGTCAAAAATGGTGATTGTTTTTAAGCTTTTATTTATGGAAATTCCATTGTATTTTTATTTTTATGACACTAGCTTAGTAATGTGGCTAGTAACCTTAGTAACCTAGGCTGGGGAAAAAGCAGGAATTAGGTTAAAAGGTGGAAAATGACCCGATATGTTGTCTCAAAAAGCTCTCTCTGCTGATCACAGAAAAGTTACTCCTCAAAATAATGAGGAATGATCGATTCCAATCCATGATTTATGAATAAAACAAATGGACTGAAATATTTAGTTTAAAAATTATTGATATTTAGTTATATGAGCCTTCATTTCAGTTCAGTATCGAAATTAGCTGCTTCTCCTTATAGATTATGAATAATAAGTAACAAGTTACAGGTGTTTAAGATTTCATCAGTACGGAAGAAGTCATTGCCATTTGAATCACATGCTCAAAACAGAGAATTTTTTTTTAAAAACGTGTAGCCTCGTTCCCAACGTTTTTTTTTTAACAAAGAGAGCTTTTTTCTCAAACGTTTAGACTCATTTCCAACGTTTTTAAACATAGAGAACTTTATTCAAAATGTTTAGACTCATTCCCAACGTTTTTAACACAGAGAGCTTTTTTTCCAAAACGTTTAGACTCATTTCCCACGTTTTTAACAAAGAGAGCTTTTTGCAAAACGTTTAGACTCATTCCTAATGTTTTGAAAAATTGGATACCACTCTTCCGTTATGTTAAGGCTGCTGTGTATTAACCCTATTGGATTCCCTCACCCCAATGTTTACCTATGGAGAAAATGTGTCTACTATTTACATTAAGGCTGACAATCCAATAAAAATGGTATTTTCAGATAGCCTGAAATTTTCTGCCCCTTGCAACAGGATTCATTTTATAAATTTCGTCCACTAAAGGAATTTATGAGCGTTTAAAACACACTATACCAGATCCCCCCCCCCCCTGAATAATTTAAATTTTAAAATATCATTTGCATTTTTTTAAACGAAAAATGCCTTAAAGTGTAAAATTTCTTTCTTTATTACGGAGTACAATTTTAAAAAAAAATCTTTAAATCCAAGTCGGCAATCCTTGGACACATTTTCTCCATAGATTAACATTGAGTTGAGTGAATCCAATAGGGTTAGTACACAGTAGCCTTAATAAAAGTGTAAAAGTTCCTGAGAAGCCACTGAAAGTTAGGAAAATTTTCTTTTGTTACTAAAATGTACGAAGTTTGGTAGCTATGCCTATAACCTGCATTTTAACTTCTACTTCATTTAGCATTCAACTCCGTGGAGCAGATGATTAAAAATTGAAGAGGCAGATAACCCCATTACTTCAGCCTCATCCGTGGAAGCCGAGAGAAAATTTTATAGCTCGGGCTTCTCCATAAAATTTTAATTAGAAAAGAAAGCAAAGAATTCAACTCGGGTGCCGAAATGAAAAAGAAGAAAAAAAGCATTAATATTCAAATACTCAGATCGGTTTTAGACATCCATACGCGGTATTACACGGGAAGACTTGAATATAATTTTGGCCCGACTACAATTGATCTGAAATATTCCATAAATGATGAGATTTGGTGAAGGTCGTTGAATATGTTACTCCGAATTAGATACGATGAAGAAAAAGAAACTGCTACGGCTGGTCGTAAATATTAATTGGTATTATTACAGACTGAATGGGGGATGTTACATAAAGAGACAATCATCCGCGACCCTGAATAATTCAGTCAGTCATAAAATTAAGTCATAATCATTTAGATGTGGCACACATGTTAATACTTTGATGTCCCATAAAACGTAGTCTCTAATTTACTGTTAAAAACATCACATCACATCAGAAATGACGCATGGATTTTAGATTGCATTGAGTTAGGATTAAATTATATACAAAAATTAAGGATTATACCTCCCACAAAATAAATATTAAAAAAAACATAATTGCGGTTATTTTAAACTTTAGTTCAGCCTGCACAGTATAAAAAATTTAGTAACGTATTTTGACAGAAAGCATCTTTTTGTGTTACAGAAAAGGGAAATTTTCATTATGTTAAAAACATACAATTAATTTCACATGATTTGTAAGTAATGACTTTGATGTCCCATAAAGAATAGTCTCTAATTTACCGTTAAAAACATTACATCACATCAGAAATGATGCATGGATTTTAATAAATTTAGATTGCATTATGTTAGAATTAAATTACATACAAAAATTAAGGATTATACCCCCTCCCCAAAATAAATGAAAAAACAATAATTACGGTTATTTTAAACTTTAGTTCAGCCTGCACAATACAAAAAGTTTAGTAATGTATTTAGACAGAGTGCATCTTTTTGAGTTACAGAAAAAGTTTTCATTATGTTGAAAACATACAAATCAATTCCACATGATTAGTAAGTAATGACTTTGATGTCCCATAAAGTCTCTAATTCATCGTTAAAAACATTACATCACATCAGAAATGACGCATGGATTTTGATAAATTTAAATTGCATTGTGTTAGGATTAAATTATATACAAAAATTAACGATTATACCACACACACACACACACACACCCCGGAAAAAATGAAAAAATAATAATTGTGGTTATTTTAACCTTTACTTCAGACTGCAGAATACAAAAAAACGAGTAATATATTTAGACAGAGAACATCTTTTTGAGTTATGGAAAAAGAAGTTTTAAATATGTTAAACTATACAAATTAATTTCCACACTATTTGTAAGTATTGTTCATCACTGAAG
The DNA here is from genome assembly GCA_907164885.2 of Dolomedes plantarius. Classification (NCBI taxonomy): domain Eukaryota; kingdom Metazoa; phylum Arthropoda; class Arachnida; order Araneae; family Dolomedidae; genus Dolomedes; species Dolomedes plantarius. The sequence goes on along the minus strand of OU015491.1, from coordinate 194,395,452 downwards.
ACTTCAAGAGTTTCTTCACATTTATTTACTAGCTGAATACCCGTGCTTCGCTACAGAGTACATTCTAATTATATACAAAGGTCAATGTATGCAACTAATGCCAAAAAAATATTTACAAAAAAAATCGTAACGGAAATTCTTATAGACAAAATAATGTAGAAGAAAATATTCAAATTAAATACAACGGTCAATGTATGCAATTAATTTGTATGTTTAATATCAATAAAACATGCTAATTTGAATTAAATTCTTAAAAAACTTCCATCTCAATTAGTCTAGTGGTTAAATTGTAACTTTTACTGTATTTTAAATTTTTTTGTCAATTTATTTCGTTGTTATGCACGTGATACAAAATTAATTTGAAGTATCACAAAAAGAAAAGAAACCATGTGATCAGCATTTAATAAATTAAATTCTAAAACTTAATCTTTAAAAATCCACCAAAAATCAGAAAATAGAGGTAAGGATTTAAAGCGATTTCATTTTGAAGGAATTTTTATGATCTTTCAAGTGATATGAATTTTATAACCCTCATATTATTATTTTAAATGCAAACTTAAAATAATGTTACAAAAACAGCATAAAAATTTAATTTAAAGAAATCTAAGGAGAATTTTTCAAAAATCTTTCTTAGTGCACCCCTACACTATAAGAAGAATCGCCATGCAAATTTCAGCCCTTTAGGTCCAGCGGTTTGGTCTGTGCGTTGTATGTCAGTCAGTCAGTCAGTCAGTTACGGAACTGTTTTATATAGATAGATAGATAATAACTGGTTGGTTGCAGAGTTACGATTTTAAACCAAGATTTATAATAAACAATGTTATTGCTAAAGACAAACGCATTACAAAAGTTGATTTTTGTTTTATAAAAAAGATAGGTAGAAAGATGAAGAAAATGAAAAAAACACATGTAGAGCATCAAAGTCATTTATTATGCTCTGCATCTACACGGATATAACGTTATAAAGTTGGCTGTTAGTGTATGTACTTCATAATTCTTTTTTGCTTTTCCTAAGAAAAAGTTCCTGACGATAACGACACTTATTCCCTATTTGCCATCGACCGTAGCTTTAATATATGTTTCTGAGAGGCGTATATATTCAGTGATTAAAATGGATATAATTTTGCCAAAGCTTTTAATTGGCGTGAGATTTTGCTATCAGTTCTATACACACATTCACTCGATCAAAATCAAGTTCGCGTTTCCCTGAGAAAAAAATACCGCATATCGCTGTCGATGCTGCAATATTAATCGCAGTGATTTAAAACTAATACACTTCTTCCAATCTCGTGCACTTAAGTGAAAATTCTTTTCACTCTTCTCATTCAAATGAGCCTTCGTCGCGTAATAATAAGGCTCGACTCCGTCGCCCTGCCTTCACTGATGACGCACATCTTGTTTGTTCCACCATCCCAGGATATTCCAAGATGCACATACACACACTCACGCACGACGTTCTCTAATTGGGGTGGTCCATCTCTAGGTCGCAGATGATTCCGATCACGTGACTGGGGAAGGGATGTTGATTGAGGAAACAGGACGAAACAATTGACCGTCATTAAGAAGAATTCGAGGAGGACAAAAATGTCATTAACACATGATAGAGCATATACTGCAAGAAAACGGAACGATCTGGTCCCCTTGCAAACGGCGGCGTGTAATTAATAAGGTGGGGGAGGGACCAGTGATGTTAGCACATGAGATTAGATGCTTTCGTCGACTGTTATCTAATAAGACACGTCTGCTATCTAATAATACGTCATGCACATGACGTATGGATTTTATTAACTTTTGATTAGTTAAATTGGGATAAAGTTATGCTCAAAGTCGATAATGATGAATATTTAGTTGCAGGGATAAAACAAATATTTGAAACACCCTTCAATTTGCATTGAAGAATACGGAATAAATTTTTCCGTGTTGAAAATCAGCATGCGATATAAATTTTTGTATGAAATAAAACGAAAACTTGAGTATTTTGCTGCTTATATTTCGCCCAAATTTTTACTCTCGTATGTGTCTTAGTAAGCAAGAGCCGTTAGAAAGCAAAAAAATTACATTTCTTATATTTTTAAGAAACATAGCAGACATCGGTTGATATCATATATACATTGAGTAAATATTTTTAAAAATATTATTTTTCTATCAATCTCATTTTTTTTGTTTGTTTACTGAACACGATTCATGCCTGAGTTATAAAATAAATTTTCTTAGAAAGACTTGCTGAAAGCTTTTAAACACATCCAACGTATCAGAAACTTGTAAACAATGTTAGAAGGCTGTAGCTTCATTTTAATGAACTATCCGTCGACAAACGGTAACGTTATTGTCAAAGTCCAGTGGAACTTAAAGTTGTCTTTCCCTGTTAGCATCAGCTTCAAGGGAAACTTCAACAAATATAATGCACAGTCCCCGACCCCCGGGATAAAAAATCAAATTGAATAAATAAATAAATAAATAATATATATATGTGTGTGTGTGTGTGTGTGTGTGTAAGTAAGTAAGTGGCTTGGTATAGAGCGGCTTGGTAAGAAGTGCCTAAGTCAGTTTTCTCCAAGATGACTGTTTTTGCTTATGTCTCTTTAAAAAAATATTATTTTCAATGTAAGAAGTACCCAAGTCTGTCCGATGCTTTAAAAGTATTTTCTAAACCATTGTACAGATTTGGGTACTTGTTAGATTGAAAATAATATATTTTTAACGAGACATAAGCAAACAAAGTCATCTTGGAGAAAACTGACTTTAGGCAAGCCACAAATCTTGTACCAAGCCACAAATATATAAATAAATATATATATATATATATATATATATATATATATATATATATATATATATATGCTGTTTCGAAAGCATAATATATGAAAGTGGGGGGGGGGGACGGATTCAATACACATTAGCTTAACCGAACAGAAATACTAAAATGAATAATAAGAAAATAAATATACATGAGCTCTAAAATGGATGTTCTTTAAATGATTCAGTCAAAGGTCAAATTATTTTAGCAATGAAAACCTTTTTATCCGGAGCAGGCCTTGTGTAGAGTAAACTTTAATGACAATTGTAAAATTAATTCTACAGTTACTGACTACACATGAAACGTGACACTTTCTAAAGATTCGGATGATTTGTTCAACCTTTTCCGTATGTACCGATATATTTGATCTCTCGTTGAACTTTCTTCGACCCTTGTATCCATACCATATGCTGAATCCACAGTTTCCATTGTTCGATATCACCCCATTTCATAGACACTTCACACATTAACTCCAGTAACGTCGATAGTTCTTTGATATACGTGCGACAATCTCCGATTTCATCACACCCCGCATCAGTCAGCTAGCTCTTTTATCTCTGCGGCCAAGCGAGACAATGCGCTTGCGCAAGGCATATTATCTTTGCGGGTTGAATAATTTTTAAATAAGGTACAATGAAATCACTCTCTATAATGAACGCGAGCATTTCGAAATACCTGAGAACGCAGCGCACGGATGAGAAAAAGTTACTTAATATAACAATAAATGCAACGATGGGATTCCCATAATGCGATTCTGCTGCTGAGATTCTGATTATATATTTCTTACTTCCCACGGTCGTTGCATAACTTCATGCGCATGCGCTTGTGTGATTATTTCGTTGAGCTTTTCTAGCGGGAATTTTTTTTTTTTCAAATCTAGTTGAGATGTTGCTACAGCAGTGGCGCACCCAGAATTTAATATTGGGGGGGGGGGGGAGTTGAATGGATAAAAATATTTATAATGCAAATTCAATATTCATAATGCAATTTCTATTTCTTTGGGGGGGAGGGCCCCTTGGCCCACCCCCTGGGTGCGCCACTGTGCTACAGACTGTCTTATACATAAACCCTGGATGACTTTACAGGTTAATGAAATGAAATATATAAAAAAATGCGCCTAATTTCATTCCATTTGTCTTAAGGTCCTAAACGAGGTTTTTGGAGAACTTAGTCTCCTTTGCTATGAACTAATTTTCCATTATGGAAATTGAATTTACATGAACATTTGATGTTTAGTGATATTTGAAGTTTAGATTTTCTATTTCTTTCCAATTTTATTGGATTATGTGTGTATATAGGAGCAGTGGTAATATTTACAGATTCTGCATACTGACAGCTCCAATTTTGCCAAAATCAGTCTAAGCATATAATAGTTTCATTTTCAGGCATTATCGATTTAATATGGATACTGGGAATCTGGAGCTGGCTAGGAAGCTATAGCTTCAACTGCACCTGAAATTTAGGATAGCCCAGCTGGAGTAATTGAAGACCAGCTCCCTGTAGAAGAATTGTTGTGTTTCCCAGCAGAAAACTAAAATGGAAATTAATGAACAAGACTAGATCTGAAATGTGGCTCGAGGTAGCCTTGTGGCTTTCGGTGCTGAGGGTGCTCGGATCGAATCCCGACACGAGCCATTAAATACCTCCGCGTCTATGCCGGATATGGTCACGTTAAATCCGTTGACCGAAAATTCCCTCTATGAGGTCATAGAGGGTGGCAGAGGGTACGATCCCCCCCCCCCAGATGTCGCCCCTGAGGGTGCTCGGTCAAAATTGCTGTGGAAACTATCTAAGACAGACTCCGACCCTTGGGGTGCTGTATAAACCAGAGCCGCACATTTCAGCTCGAACCTAACTCTATCGACTGTTTAAAGAATAATCAGTCAGTTGTATTTCTTAACACACTTATTAACTTATTTAAGTTTTTGAAAACTGTGAAAATTAGACAATGCAAAAATTAAAATAGTTTTGTTCTTTCTACTGAAAAATGCTGTTTTGATTTATCTTTTATTTTCCTGGTACCCTAGTTATTCTATTTATATTTTATATTTTCCCATTATTACATATTATTTTATAACTACAATTTACAATTATTTATTCTTTACATTTATTTAAATGTATTTAATTTAACAATTAGCCACACCATAACGTGAATTTTCTTTACTTCGAAAGAAATTACAAAACTTCTACAATAAAAAATATGTTTCTTACGTTAGTTAATTTTATTTCATTTTTTTTCATCTGTTGTGAAGGATATCTCCCAAGTAACAGCCACACATACTTTTATGTATTTCCAACTTTTGCTCTTTGTTACATTTCCTTTCCCAAAAAAATAACAGACTGTTCAAACAAATTCATCGGCAAAATACAATTAGTTTCAATGTACATACTATCCATATTACATCATCGTAAGTTCGTAACGGCACGAAAGGGAATAAAGGAATAACAAAAAATCTCAACGAAGTAAAAGAAAATCAGCCGTCGTCAGCTCTTTTCTTTCCACACTGGCTCTGCTTTTCCTGATCCTTACAAACCTCAGACACCTGCTCGAGGGTTACTCTAATTAAATCAGATTGCTTCTTATCTGCAGCTTAACGGCTTTTTTTTTTTCTTCTGTTTTTTTCCTTTTTTTTAGATTGAACTGTGTGAAAATGTTCTCGGGTTTTCAGGGAAAACGCAACTATGCCTTTTATCAAAAGTAAGGAAGTAAAAACAGGAGTTTGAAGTAAAATAAATGGAATATGGCTGCTTTTTTTTTCGATGAAATAAAAATTTTTTTAACGAAAATTGGTGTTTTTTATTTATTCCATTATTTATTTATTTCTAGAGAAGCTAAAATATTCAACAATTGGCTTAAGTAATGGATGAAAAAAAAAATGTAAGTTCCAAATTTGTCGACTTCACTTAAAATTTTGTCTGAGTCATTTGCTCCTTGTTCCAATATACATATTTATATTTTCGATATGCAAATTCAGTGGAGTTTAAGTTGGAGTTGGAGCCAAATTAGGAAGAAAGATGAGTGACCCGAATAAGTTACTGGAAGTTAACGGAAATTTTTCATTATGTTATTAAGTGGTCTTTTACCTCGGGTTTGAAAGCTAGAGGCATTTTGATACGGACTTACTATATGTCCAAGTCGAGTAGCTATAAATTACCCTTTGGTACCTTTAATTATAAGTACCAACATAGTGCTTATAGAGCACAAATAAGTTGAAGATAAGACTTTTTTAGCCCATGATTACTATCGTGGATGGCGACTAGTTTCAGGTCAACATATCTAACCCTTCATCAGGCATTCAGAAGATTAGATGTGTTTGTCATGCCACACAAATCATAACTAATAAATATTAGGTATTAAAGGTGCTTTATCATGAAATTATTTTGAATTATCGTTCTAATTTCTTTTGATTAGACCTTCACTATTACAGGTCGAATAGTCAGGTTCGAAGAATCGCAATTATTTTCAGATTAGAGTGGAGTATTTGAAAATGCCACTCACATTTTGGTATAAATGTTTAATAGTTTTACAAACAGAAAACTTTGATTTAACTTTTTTTTTAATTTTCTCCATGTATAAGAGATGACAGATTTGGCTTTCGTGAGTCAAATTTCAAGTTTAGATCTACGCTAATCAGTACATTGATGTGTGAGAAGATGTGTAAGTATTGTATGAAAACGTGCCTTCAGACAATATGGCTCACCATAATGTATCGAAAGAAATGCTTTTCATATACATAAAGTTCATACACAGAATTATTTCACACGATTTACTACAGTACTGTAGATTGTAAGAACAGAATAAAATACTAATGTTTATAACATTCCATAACAAATGCTTAGCGACTGTTTTTAAACTTAAACCATTCAGAAAAATGCATGTTAAGAAATAAATGCACCCGAACAGCTATTTCCGTCGTAAAGATATAATCATTAAATAAAGTATTAGTAATGCAATCATTTGAATTTCATGAAAGACGATATTGTGAATGCAGGAAAACTTTTATAAGTGTATGTCTTTGTGCGTAATTTGTCCCCAAAATTATAAAAAATAGTTCATCTGAAAGACATGCAATGTAAAAAAGATCAAAAAAAGTTTCAAGTAAACCCGAGAAAGATTGGGCTAAAACATAATGAAACCATTTTATACAATGCTGATAGCTATATTTTTCTGCTAGACCACCCACTTCGAATCTTTCAACTACAGCTGTTCTTTGAATGGATATACATTGCATTTATCTCCATTAATATGGAACACGTTTAATATAATGCAACTGGGGTTAATAATTATTTAATTACAGAAGAATGTGTATTATGGGCCGCTTATAAATCATAGACGTTAAATGTGCTGGGTAGCTAGAGAAAACGAGTGGGCTTTATAATGGCTATTTCCATCGCATGTTAGACCTATGTAGTTATGATCAGGGCATTCACTTGACATTAGAAGAGAAGTAGTAATTGCGGGCTATTATTTTAAGCTCTGAATGGAAATTTGGTGCGATGCAATGCTACAGAGATTAATGCATACAAAGTCACTTTCATAACAAACTTGTAGTAGTTTATGTTTGTTATTCGTTAAAGGTATGTTGTAGTTAAAATGTTTAATTTTGTATATGTTTATTAATACGCAAACTGAACTATGTATTTAAATTTAAATTTAAATAATATCTAGTTTCTAGTGGAAAGAAGTAAAATAGCCAACAAACGTTTGGAAGTAATTAAACTGGGCCTTGATAAGTAAACTTTAATGACCGCTTTTTAAAAACGTATCAAAAGTATCTATCAGGAATTATTACGTCTGAAAAATGTGATAATGCTCATAAACATACAGGTATTCCTCGACTAACGACCGCTTGCACATACGACCGAAATTTTTAAATTTTAAGAAAAAATTATATTTTTTCTGAAAAAATACTATTTCTTGAATATACAGTCCATACCTATATGCATTGCATAATTATTAAAAAATATGATGCAATGTTCTGCAATACTGCAAAAATTTACGGCGTTATAATAAAAATGTTATGATGCAATAGTTTCGATATCCACACGATAAACCTTCATTGGCTTCAGAAATGGCTTCAGCCTTTTCATTATATTAATAAAGGACTACAACAATTAGAAGCAATGAATCCGAATGAAGAAATATTCACAAGTGTAAATCGTCAAATTCAGGAAAATCTGGCTTGATACCGGATAATATACAAGGGGAAAAAAACGCAAACTGTTAAAACTCCCTTGGATAACTTTGTTAAAAATACTTGCAACGTATCTTCTGTCGCCAATTCTAAACCAATGGAATGTACTAACATACTAAGTACTGATGACGAAGGATAATTTATGTCTTCTAAATGCAATGTATTTTAAATTACGTATGTATGTATGAAAATAAAAAATATATGTATATGTACATATACCAGAAAAATTGTTTGAAAGTCGACTTAGACCAACTCAACTTACGACCAATGTCTTGGTCGCTATCTCGGTCGTAAGTCGAGGAATATCTGTATACTGTCTCCAAATAATTCTTAAAACGAAAGGAAAATAGTGTAGAAAACAACTGCAACACAGAAAATCCAAAAACACATAACTTTAACAGGAGTTTAACATTTCGATTGTATTTTTGTTTGCGTGTTTGTTATTTTGAACATTTACATCTGATTATTAAATGTAAATAATATTTACTTTTCTCTAAAATATTTTCAATTTCCTGTTAATTTTCTAAAGAGTTTTTCATATGTTCATGACTCTTGCGTTTTACTCGGCTTAATTTTTACCACATAGTTCGGACTGAATTGCTCAAGTGCCTTGTCCATAGTTTTTTAAAGTCGAAAAACGTGCCTCATTTTGCGTCGCTTGAGTTTTTGTATTTCTATTGTTCTTTTCACTCCGTACGTTTTTTCAATGATTTCCCGATGCTAAATTGTGCTTAACTGAGGGACAAAACCTTTTAAGAAACAATCCTTCATTTAATAATCACCTTGAAATGGTGTTGAAAAGGAGATATTGTTAAGAAACTTTTCATGTTACGACACACTTGCATGTTGTAGATTTCTTTTAGAAATAGAGACAAAACGTATACGAACGGATCATTTCAAGGAAATCCTTTGGAGCGGTATACCTTTCGATAATTGAAAAACTCGGATGGAATCGGATTGAAATTAGAAGCGTACGAGAACAGTAAAAATGGATACCCTTTTGAAATTAGTAAAAACTAAATACAAATATACAGTCGAACCCCGTTATAACGAACTTCAAGGGACCAAAGGTTTTAATCGCTATATCTGGTGGTTCGCTATATCCGAACAGTTAAGAAAAATGATAGAGTTCATAAAATGTATAACTCATTAGTTGAAATGTGTATTCAATAATGATGTATTAAAAAATGATAAAATCTATTAAAAATGATCATTAATGAATTAAATCGACTAAAACCGATTACATTAAATTTACACAATACTAATTAAATTACGTACAATAGGAAAACGGTGGGACCAAAATTTTCGTTCGTTATATCCATGAGTTCATTATACACCGGGTTCGCTATAACAAGGTTCGACTGTAGCTCATCATACTCTCTCTTGCACTCTGAAAATAGCAGAAAAAGGCAGAGAAATATTTCGATTTCACACGGAGTAAAATTCATAGACAAGTCCTGCCGCAACCAGATGTTTTTCGTGGTCAGATATTAAATTCACTGTTTTTTCGGAACCCTTTTCTCAATTTCGCGACTAAGAAGTTCCGAGATTGAGACAGGACTTTCGTGACCGGTAGACGCCCTGTTTACTGCATTGTGTGAAATCCCAGACGTAATATTTCATGACCGCGTGCAGTGAAACTTGTACACCAAAACCTGAACTGAATCGTGAGTATTTCAGTTCAGTGAAAATAAACGCATTTTGAGCACTTAGCTCAGAAATAAGAACTTTAGCATACTCACGAATATCGTAAGCCTTTTAAATTGCCTTAAAAGGGCTTTATGAATTATAAGCACTTTTTAAGCGCTTGTAATGAGTCTATGCGCACCCTGGGAACTAATATGACGCGGGAAAATCCCAGCAGAATTCTGAACAGAAAATTTCCTGTTTCAAGAAACATTTATTCAAAGAGGCATTCTTTCATTATACGTATAACTTTGCCTGTATAACTCCAGATCTTGTTTTCTTAAACATGCATTTCTAGCTTACACATCAGTCATACCTTATAGACAATGCGATGATGTGAACGAACAAGATGAACATGCATACGCGGAATCATTTCCTAGCTGCGTCCAGTATTTAAGTTAGTAATTTGAATCATTTCAGACTCATGATTGCAACAACACAGAGAATATGTTGGCAAACAATCAGGATATCAAATCCCGCTCTGCAGCAGATATAAAGATATATTATAATAAATGTCTAGTGCTTATTTAAATTGTAATGACGGCAGATTATCAAGATATGATTGTATATATTACATCTCCAGCGTAGCAGGCAGTTTTGGACTTAGGTTTGTCCCTTGTTATAGGCATATCAGCAAGGTATAGCCCAAGGCTCCTTAAACTGTGCGTCGCGACCCCATATGAGGTCGCGTAACAGAAATTTAGGGTCACGAAACCTTTGGTAACTGTTCGCAAAAAGTTTCCCTTTGTCAGACTCTTCAATACTAGTTAGGAAAAATAATTAAGAAAACCATTTTGATCTAAAATATTGAATTAAAATCGCGTTATGGATAACCAACAGAGAAATAAAACTGTCTTTTCTCGCTTAAATTTCTTTGATTTACCATAAGTTAATGTTTTATTTGTATATTTATTTTATGTACCTACGTTTTATTTGCATATTTTTTTATGATATATACCCTTTTTTTCATACATACCTGGGTTCGCGTTAAATTTTCAAAAAAAAAAAAGAAAAAAGGGGTCGCGGGTAGAAATACTTTAAGAAGCCCTGGTGTAGCTGATTGTTATGCTATAAGGAATCCCGAATGCGGAATTTCTCTAAGGGTCTATTCACGTCAGCGTTAGCGTTACTCGTATTGACATAATTTAAACCAATCACAGACCTCAACAATTTCGTTGCTAATCGTTTTGTAGGTTTGTAATGGTTAAATATATTTCAATACAAGTAACGCTGATGCTGAAGGATTCTATGTGAACAGGCCCTAAATTATTACCGGTGACTGCCGAAGTGCAGACATCCGGCTCACATCGCAAAGAACCACTCTGTCACGATTTGTGGCACAAAATTTACAGCGCAAGATGACCAAATACACAGAACACGTCCTCATGGGCGGAGCCAACTGCAAATATAAGCGAGGTATATGCGAGGTTCCAAGTATAACGAGCAATACAATGACGGGTGAAGAGGGGAAGGGGGAGCTTTTCCTTGCCATGATGGATTGAGAAACACGATACATTTTTTCTTTTTTTCTCTGATAAAAACAATCACAAAAACGCAGTTACCAAGACCATATTAAAAGGGGAAAAAAGAGATTGTACATGGGGAAATGCCTGAACGTGTCTTTTGAATTTTGTATTTTTTTTTCTCTTCAAACATTATTTGCTCAGCTTGTCGCTTCCAGACAGCCCATTTTTTTAGAAATAATATGCTATTTATTCTACCACTAACCAAACCTATGCCTTGTTAAGTAAAAAGTGGAGTATTATAAGAAAAAAAACGCCCGGTGGCGTAGTGGATAAAAGCATCAAGCTGCCACCCCACAGGTCGAGGGTTCCACCCTGCGACTGGGCAAGGTCGACTCAGCATTTCATCCCATGAATGGGTCAATAAAATGAGAACCAAGCATGCTTGGGAACTAAACTCTGGGGGTCCGACGTCAGGTTGACCACCTGACTGAGACATGCTGTATGGCACCCCAATCCCACGGTCAAGGAAGCGGCCTTGGTCAACAGCGGACTGTTGCGCCATGAGGGGTTTTTTTTATTTTATTATTATTATAAGGCACTCTTCACGGAACCTATTTCGTATACACTTTTAAAGGACAGATATGTTGGGATAACATATGTTGCCTTAGTTTTAAGATATTTCTCGCAAAATTAAATTTGTTGCTTTAACGCTGAAAGACAGGCATGCAGACTATTATATCTGGTTGGTTCGGAGCGCTACGATTAATTTATGGCAGCTGAACTGACTAGGCCCTGCTGCTTAAAGTTAATACAGATCGATAATTAACAGCCATGTCAATTCGAATCCACAAACTCCAGATCCGAAGACTAGCGCCCTAGCGATCTGACCAGTGATCGTAAAAATCGCCACGAACTATGTGTTATGGGTGGAACTTATAAAATTTTACCAGTACTGTTAATTATACATTATTTATTTATTTTCGTTATTTTCTTTTAATACGCTTTCATTTTAACATTTCTCAACTCCCTCTGTTCATACCCTCTGTTTTAGGTATCCCCGTCTCAAGCATGCTGACGGGGATACCTAAAACAGTCCACAATGTGGGAAGGATTCGCAAGAGCAGCAGAACAGGAAGAACGGGGAAAAGCTTTTGCAGAGTTCTCGAAGAGCATACTATTTGTATGGCCACATCGAAGATTAAATATGTTTTAATCTTCGGAGAGTGTACGTTTATATTTTATATGTCTTCATTTATAGATTAACTAACTGAATACCCGTGCTTCGCTATGGAGCACATTCAAATTAAATACAACGGTCAATGCATGCAATTAATGCCATATATATATATATATATATATATATATATATATATATATATCGCAAAGGATATTTTTATAGACAAAATAATGTAGAAGAAAATATTCAAAGTAAGTACGATCAATGCATGCAATTGATTTGTTTCTTTAATATCCATAAAACATACTAATTTGAATTAAATTCTTTAAAAACTTCCACCTCAATTAGTCTAGTTGTTAAATTTGATCTTTTACCGTACTTTAATATTTTTTCTTATCAATTTACTACGTTGTTATGCCCGTGACGCAAAATTAATTTAAAGTATCACAAAAAGAAAAGAAATCTCGTGATCAGCATTTAATAACTTAAATTCTAAAAATTAATATTTAAAAATTCCCCAAAAATCAGAAACTGGAGGTAAAGATTCGAAAAAGATTTCATTTTAAAGGAATTTTTGTGATCTTTCTCGTGATATAAATTTTATAAACCTCAAATTATTATTTTAAATGTAGACTTAAAAAATTTACAGAAACATCTTTAGTTTAATTTTTAAAAAATCTAAGGAGAATTTTCAAAAATCTTTCTTAGTGCACACTCTAAGAAAAATCGCCATGCAAAATTTCAGCCCTTTAGGTCTAGCGGTTTAGTCTGTGCGTTATCTGTCAGTCAGTCAGTCAGTTAGGAAACTTTTATATATACAGATTATGTATTATATTTCTAATTAATATATAAATGTAGATTAATTCGATAAAAGGTAGTCTTCTCGTATAAACATACTTGATTCGCATCTATGAAAACACAGAGGAATTCCTAACGTAATTACTTCAGTCATTTTTTTTTAATTAAACAGAAGACTCTCAGAATTCTCCGGCTACTTATGTATCCTCAAAACAGTTGCAAGTAAATTGTCGAGTAGTGACAGAGAAACATAGAGCGGACAAAAAATAAAAATAAAAAATTGGGCTCGCTTTACAGAGGTCGTAACGATGAGGTTGTTTCACACGCATCACATAATTTACAGGAATTCATGGGGATTTAACTATCTACTCTGAATTAAAATTTTTACGTGCACTCTGTAAATTATTTTTAAAAAAGAAGTTACTAAATACGTTCAAATTCAATAAACATTTTTCACAATATAAATTGAAAGAGGAGTTAAAAAATCATTTTTTTTTTAATTTGGGTTGAGATTTCGTGCCTTTAAATGGATTCCCAGGTTGTTTTCAATGTACTTTATAGCACAGTTATCTGAATAATTACGGGAAAGTGCCTCATTGATTTAATTTGATTGAGAGCGGTAATCCTATTCACCGATTCCGTGTATGTGCCTTACATTGTCAAATTATTCACCTCATTTCGTTTTAGACAGTGGATTAAGTTACTTTTAAAAGCATAATAATTCCAGATATTTGTTTATAATAGTTTTATATTTAAAAGTAATAAAGCAGAACTATGATAATATGTCATGAATGGTGTTTATATGCAGCACACACTCAGAACACAATACTAGTTTTAACTGAGGGTAAAAAATGCGAAAAAATTGTTTTAATTTCAGTTAATTATTGCATTTTAATTGAAACTGGTAAAAAAGAAGAGCAACTGTATCTTCCAAGCATAATTTAGAGTAGGGCATTACTTGACATCGCAAATCTTCAAACCCAATTTTAAGCTAAAGAAATTTTCCTAGGAGTATTTTTGTAATCCTATACTAAAGAATGCATATTTTTGGATTCTGTTTTTCTAAATGAAAACAGAGATTTACATAAAAGAGCGCGATGTCTTTAAAATTAAAAATTTTTGCAGTAAGTTTTTTTTTTTGGCAGAGTATTCAATTATCTCTATCTATCACTACAAAATTTAACTTATTTAATGAAAATACTGAATTAAAATAATGTTTTTGAAAAATACACGGGTCTCATTGAAAGATATATTAACAAATACCGAAAACAGATTTCAATATTATGCATTTGATAATCTGGGATTAGAAAAATACCGCGAAAGCAATTCCCCATAGCTTAACATCGGGGTTGAAGATCGACGAGGTCAACTGATGTGGCGACCAAAAACGATTGCATGCAACTCCTTACTCAGTTTCTGTGCTAAATACGTGACTGTGGTTTACCATTGTTATTTTTTTTTCTGGCCAAATAAAATCAAAAGGAAAATTTAAAAGGATATGCATTTTTATTTTACCTTTAGGAAGACAGTTACTTGAAATGAAATGCAGCCAAATGATATATAAAATTTACTTTTTTTTGTCGCTTGATAAAATTTACAAAAATTTCCCTCTTGACATTTTTATGTTTAGGGTTAAATTTTTTAAAACACAATATTATGAACTCTTCAATAGTGAATTTATATTTGAAATGTTATGAAATAGATTCTAAAGAGGCCTATAGAATCTTATGGTAAACCGCAGATACTGGCCCTTTGCATGTCTCATACATCATTTTATTGCATTTTATTTCTAACTATTGTAACTCATAAATATTTTTAAAGAAAAGAAAACTCCAACGTACAATATTTTTTTCGAGGTACAATTACTTTTTCAGCTCGGCGCAGATATAGTTTTTAACCCTTCAGCGGGGGCGCCAATTTTTGGAACACCAGCAGGCGCGCGTGGCACAAAGTGCAACGTCTCTTTCAACCTTTATTATTCCTTTTGTATAAAAATTTTTTTTTCACACTGAAAATAATAATTCTGCGT
Source organism: Dolomedes plantarius (assembly GCA_907164885.2). Lineage (NCBI taxonomy): Eukaryota > Metazoa > Arthropoda > Arachnida > Araneae > Dolomedidae > Dolomedes > Dolomedes plantarius. The sequence continues at coordinate 194,380,304 of OU015491.1, read as the reverse complement.
TTTATTACAAGATATAAAATGTTGATAATATTGAGATATATTTATAATTAAAAGCCAAAGAATGCAGATACAATCGCCTTACTTCAAAACTGTCCGTTTTATTGGATCTGGGGACAACTTGCGAATGGATTCCTATTATGTCCAAAAAATCTAAAAAAAAATGAGATTGTCCATCTTCGCGATATGCGGGATACCGTGTAATAGCTGCAAATTGGATCGACTACATCAACCCCTGCTTTTGTCGTATTGCAATCCAGCATAATCGCTGGTTTACCACAGTTAAATCACGACTAACAATGAATGGAAAGGAATACAAGGGTCAGAAAATCAGACCTGCATTAGAAAGTGTGTAGCTGTAAATAGAAACTGCTTAGAACATTCAAACCTTACGTGTAAAAACAAACCATTCAAAATTACGAAAATGTTGCACTTTGTACACAGGCGCGCCCGCTGAAGGGTTAAAAATATTATCAAACTGTCATTATAGCCAAATCTTTTTACCCAAATGTGCGCAGCATACTTCAAAATGGATATGAAACATTTTAAGGTAGCATGGTAGATGCACTATTGTTAGAAATAAGTTGAAACTCGAACAGGGTCACAGTTTATTTTGTGCTAACATTTATTTTGAAGCGCATAGTAGCTCTTTCCAAAGCATCAAAATATTTGATTTCTTAGATCGTTAAATTTTTTATATGCTTTTATATTGAAGCATATGTCCTCGATAAAAGATTATGTTCATGACTGTCTGATACAAGTTTTATTTCTAAAAGCAATAAGCAAGAAATAATAGCACATATTTGAAATTTCAATGAGAAAATTTGATAAATTATATTAAAATAAAATATTAACGCCCAATATTGTAGCATGAGAAAATAAATACTGAAATACAGGATGTCTCAAAAACCTTGACACATTTTAAAAATTTATAAATAAAAAAAAAGTACCCAAAGTTGGAACTGGAAATTCACAGATGTGTTACCGCAAGTATTAGAGATTTTTTCTGTGACAAAAAAGTTTAACAGATAGCATTAGTTGTTCCGTGAAAGCGAAAGTTGTAAATAGTTGTTCTGATGTCCCACAAATTTCTTATTTACATCCCAAAATCATCTGGCAACAAGACGGTGCGCCGCCTCATTGAGGTATGATTGTACGAGACTTTTTAAATGCGGAATTTCCAAACGGTGGATTGGACGAGATGGCCCCATGCAATGGCTGCCTCGATCTTCAGACATTACACCTCTTGACTTTTTTCTTTGTGGATTTGTCAAAGACGAAGTTTATTCAACAAAAGTGGACAGTCTTAAAGAATTTTAAAAATGCATAATTGCTGCGATTTCATGTGTTACGGAATCCATTTTGGAACGCACATGGGCTGAAATGGATTACCGACTGGATATTATCCGTGCCACAAATGGAGGACATATTGAAACTTATTGACTATACTAAAAAAATACTCTAATATATAAGGTAACACGTAAGTGGATTTGTAGTTCCTACCATAAGTACTTTTTTTATATAAATTTTTAAAATCTGTCAGGGTTTTTTGAGACACCTTGTACTACTTAGAGCTTCCACATTTCTGTCTGTCTGAACTCATACTGTTTATCACATAAGCAAATGAAATGAAGTAGAAGAAAAACATCTTTACATATGTACAGAGGCTGTTCGCACATTTGTTAGACGATTTTGGTAAGCGGTAATAAAAAATTGTTTGCTGCAAAAGAAATAATTGCAATTGTACTATGTTTTTAAAAGTCAAAATTATCGTCTGCGGCTTGAAAGTTTTGTTTTTATTCAAAATGGCGTTTTTAACAAAGCAGTGGTTCGAAGGCTACATTTATGCACTTTCCAAAGAGAAATATGCATACTCCGTTATCCCAAAACGATGTGAGAGTCATGGTTTTGTGATATCTAAAGCGTCGATGGGTAATATCGTCAACAAGAAAGGAAAAAAACGTCAAATTGGAGCCTCAAGTGGGACAAAAATTCCAAACAAGTATCCAAGGAAAAAACGGACATCTTCGACTAATGCAAAGGTACGTTGTTTAATGTTAAAAGAAAATCCCCCTAGTCAAAGGACAGTTGCAAAATCATTAAAATGATCTGTGTCCACTGTAAACAAAATGATAAACGTTGATTTAAATCTTAAGAAAGCGAAAAAACGCAATGTGCATCGTCTTCTTCCAAATCATATCGTTGAACGCAGGACACGCTGCAGAATTCTATATGAGAAACACTTATCCAAAGAAAAATGGAAAACAATTGTCACAATAGATGAATCATGGGTGTATTTAAATGATTGCAACAAAAAAAAGAGCCATTTATTATCATAAAGGGGGAGAAAAAAATTTAAGTATATGGTTCAAAGAATCGAAAGAAAGTTTTTCTAAGGGATTCATGATTGTTGCTGGTTTTTCTTATAATGGCAAGTTAAAAATAAAGAGAGTGGGAAAAAATGTCAAAATTAACTCCAAATACTATCAGGAACATATTTTATCGCCAATTTTTCTCAATGAAATACCATCGCTTTACCCACAGTGCCATCAATCTATGAGACTCCATCAGGACAAAGCTAGCGGTCACACATCAAAATCCACTGTAAATTTCTTAAAAGAAATGGAACAAAAAACTGGTATCAAGGCCATACCCTTCACTGATATCCCTACTAAATCTCCCGATGTATCACCTATGGATTTTTGTGCTTTCGGACTTCTAAAATCTGCATTATCCAAACGTCGTCCCAAAACCCTTACAGGACTCTGGAAAGCTGTTCAAGAGGAATGGGATAGAATACCTCTTCTGACACTTCAAAAGGCATTATTATCCTGGAAATTGCGGTGTCGAAAGATAGTTCAGAATAAGGGATGTCAAATAGAACATTTAAAACACAAGAATTTTATGTAATTTAGTTTTGTGAATACAATATACATCGTCTAAAAAATGTGTGAATAGCCTCTGTATATCCTGTGAAATCTCTGTATATCTATATCCTGTTGAATATATAACTAAGACGTTTAAAAAATGTTTACATTTAATGCACGTTAAACAGATCTTGAATTGAACAGAGTCTATTTCCCCCACGCATATGCATGCCCTATGCCAGTGGTGCGCTATGGGTCGCGTAAATAATTAGAGAGGGTCACAGATAGTTTGAAGTAAATTTATATCATACTGCATTATTTGATTAAAAAATTGTCTTTTAATATGCTAATAATTTTGAAATCATCATTTTTTTTATTTTAAATTTTGTTAATTTTTACGTAAATGAAATGCAAATACGTATTAATATATTTAAATATGAAGCTTTAGCAACATGAGATTTACTAAAAACAAGTACAGAAGGTAAGCAAGAAAATTTTTATTGCTATTATGCAAAGTGAATGTATACCTAAAATCTACAATTCATTTATTTTTAAAAAATAGTTTGTAAAAGTCTGCTTATTTCCTTTTTCTATTTTTGCTGAGATTTTCCTTTTTTTTTAAATTTGCTACTGACAAATAATTTTCATAGGGTGTCGAGTGATTTTTTATCTAAAGAAAGTGGGGTCGCGGTCGTAAAAAGTTTGCGCACCATTGCCGTATGCCAATGGTGCGCAAATTGTGGGTCGCGACCCAAAGGGGATCGCCAAAAAAATTAGAAGTAGTCGCGGACAGTTTGATGTAAATTTGCATTGCATTGAATTATTTAATTAAAAAATTTACTTACATTATCTATATTTACATAATTTTGATTTTTTATATAGATATATTTTATATGTTAATATATGATGATGTCCGGTATAAAGGGTCAAAAATAGTGATTTAAATATCTGTGTTTGCATTGAAAAGAGTGTCAAGTCCAAATCATAGTTTTCAGAAAAACGGGATTGAAAAAAAAGGCTTTTGTAAATTCATTTCTCTTAGTTTAATTTTTAATTATTTTTTTAAAGTAAATTTTTCCAATTTTATTTTTGTTGAGTAAAGAGTGTTAAGTCCTTGATTGGGACATAACCCCTTTAACACTAACATGTGTGTATTTTGTTTCACTTACCCCAATTTTTCCCTGATGAATAAAAATATTTAGGAGAGCAATTGGACTTAGCTTTCTGTACCCTGCAGTAGCCCTTGATTTTTCAAACATGCCTGGTTTGATAACTCATTTAAGCCGATTTTGGACTTGACATCCTTTGCACAGCAAACACAGATATTCCAAGTTATTTACATTTATACCAATCGCAGAAAAAATAATTTCGACTTGAGATTGTACAAAGACATTGACTTTTGTACAAAGAAATGAACTTTTGTATACAAAATTGATAGACCTAAGGCTTTTATACAAGTTAAAAGATTATGGTTATTTTTTATCAATACTAACAAACATCTAAAAATCACTGTTTTTGACTTAAGCCCTTTATACCGGGCACCATATATACATATAACATAGTTTGTCATAAGCTAGGATAGTTTGCCAACTGCTCCCTTCTTTTTCCTACTATTTTTTGCTAGAATTTTCCTTTTTTTTATATTTGCTACTATCAAAAAATTTTCATTAGGTTCGAGTGATTTTTTTTATTAAAAGAAAGTGGGTCACAGCGTCGAAATAATTTTGTCCACCACTGCTCTATGCCGCGAATTATTCCTATATTTTTTTCATATACATGCGTTTTTCGAATTCTTGAATTGTCGTTTTCTGACGTGAGCATATTTACAAGTCCAGAAAAATAATGAGAACGTAAATATGCATCCCTTTTCTTTAAAATGATCAATCTTAAGTTGGTTGGGTACAATGTAGCGGAAAAAGAAATTCGCTAGACAAGAAATTCAATATCAAAAATACCGGGGTAATTCAACTTCAACTGAACAGTCAACAAAACTTCAGGAACAAATTAAAGCGCCGATAAAACCGTTTCCGTGCAAACAAAAAAATGAGGATTGGGGGGAAATAAAATGAAAGTTCCTGTGCAGAAAAAAAGAAAAAAAATTCCAAAATGTCTTTAACAGACATCTCTCTCTCATCTCTCTTGAAAAGACCACATTCTGAGAAGGCTTCCTTCCACGATAAGGAATGATGTAAAAGCAAAATATTCTATTCCTTCCCCCCCGCCCCCATCGGATACATCCGAATGTCCTCTTTCGAATGCATTAAAATGGGGCATTGCTTTCAATCATGACTTTTATCAGAAAAGTCCAAAAAATGGCGGAAGATTCTTCGAACATTGTTAGTTCCTTTCAAAAATGAAACCCGACAGCGCTGAGGAAAGAACTTGCTTTCTGTTGAATTTCGGCGAGATTCTTTTCCTGGGCGTGAGAAATGCAAAAGAGGAAGTAGAAGTAGTATTAATGCAATAACATTAAAATATTAATTTATTCCAGAAATGAAATATATGTTGCTATTATTTTATGCTGAGAAATGCGAAAGAGGAAATAGTAGTAATATTATTAATGTAATAATATTATTTTTAATAATGTAATATTGTTAGTGTATAATATTATAAATGTAATAATATTAAATTTTAATTAATTCCAGCAACGAAATAATAATTTCTATTATTTTATGCTGAGAAATTCTAAAGTGGAAATAGTAGATATGTATTATTAATCTAATAACAACAAAATATTAATTTATTTCAGCAATGAAATAAATGTTGCCAATATTTTATGGAGATATGCGAAAGAGGAAATAGTAGCAGTATTATTAATGTAATATTATTAATGTAGTAATATTATTAATGTAATAATATTTTTAATGTAACATTATTAATGTAATAATATTTTAATGTAATATTATTAATGTAATAATATTAATTTTTAATTTATTCCAGCAACTAAATAATTATTTCTAATATTTTATGCTGATTAATGCTAAAGATGAAATGGTAGATATATTTTTAATCTAATAACAATAAACTATTAGTTTATTCCAGCAATGAAATAAATGTTGCCAATATTTTATGGAGATATGCGAAAAAGGATATAATAGCATTATTATTAATGTAATTATATTATTAATGTAATGTTATTAATGTAGTAATATTATTAATGTCCAATATTATTGATGTAATAATATTATCAATGTAATAATATTTTTATGTAATATTATTAATGTAATAATATCAAATTTTAATTAATTCCAGCAACGAAATATTAATTTCTAATATTTTATGCTGAGAAATGCTGTAATATTAGAAAGTTGAAATAGTAGATATATTATTCATCTAATAACAACAAAATATTAATTTATTCCAGCAATGAAATAAATGTTGCCAATATTTAATAGAAATATGTGACAAAGGAAATAGTATCAATATTATTAATGTAATTATATTATTAAGGTATTAATATTAATGTAGCAATATTATTAATGTAATATTATTAATGTATAATATTATTAATGTAATAATATTTTTAATGTAATATTATTAATGTAATAATGTTAAATTTTAATTAATTAGAACACCGAAATAATTATCTCTAATATTTTATGCTGAGAGTTGAAATAGTAGATATATTATTTATCTAATAACAACAAAATATTAATTCATTCCAGCAACGAAATAGATGTTGTCAATATTTTATGGAGATATGCAAAAGAGGAAATAGTAGCAACATTATTAATGTAAAAATATTATTAATGTATAATATTATTAATCTAATAATATTTTTAATTTAATATTATCAATATAAAAATATTAAAATTTAATTTTTTTCAGCAACGAAATAATTATTTCTATTATTTTATGCTCAGAAATGCTAAAGTTGTAAAAGTAGTAATATTGTTAATGCAATAACATGAAAATATTAATTTATTCCAGCAATGAAATAAATGTTATCCATATTTTATGCTAAGAAATGCGAAAGAAGAAATAGTAGTAATATTAATAATGTAATTATATTATTAATTTAATAATATTAAATTTCAGTCATTACAGCAATGAAATAAATGTTGTTAATATTTTATGCCGATAAATGCAAAAGAGGAAACAGTAATATTATTAATGTAATAATATTTTTAATGTAATAATGTTAAATTTAAATTTATTCCAGCAATTAAATAATTATTTCTTGTATTTTATGCTGAGAAATGCAAAATTTGAAATTGTAGTAATATTATTAATCTAATAACCTTAAAATATTAATTTATTCCAGCTATGACATAAATAATGCCAACATTTTATGCTGAGAAATAAAAGTGGAAATAAAAGCAATATTATTAATGCAATTATATTATTAATGTAATAATAAAAAAGTTCAATTTATTGCAGCAATGAAATAAATGTTGCTAATATTTTATGCTGAGAAATGCAAAAGAGGAAATAGTAGCAACATTATTAATTCAATAATATTTTAATGTAATATTATTACTGTAATAATATTAAATTTTAATTTATTCCAGCAACGAATAATTATTTCTAATATTTTATGCTAAGAAATGCAGAAGTTGAAAGAGTAGTAATATTCTAACGTAATATATTAAAATTTAAATTTATTCCTGGAAGGAGATAAATGTTGCTGATATTTTATGCAGAGAAACACAAAAGAGGAAATAGTAGTAATATTATTAATGTAATAATATCAAAATTTTTGAATTTACTCGAGCAAATGAAATATATGTTTTATGATGGGCTGATTTTCCTTTAACACTCGTTATGGCTAAAATAAAACTCCTTAGAATTGGGCATTTCAAAAAAAGTATATGAAAGAACTAACGCGATGTATAAATTACACACACATAAAGTAATATTAAAATATCATAACGATGCTTGTATGAATTAACTCCTTCCATTAACGTAGCAACAAGCTAACAGACATCTTCAGAATGGTGCATGAACAGAACAGAAACCTTGAAACCTTCAGAATGGTGCATGAACATTACAACCATGCACCAAGGTTTTGCTCACATCGTAGAATGCTTGGTATAAAATACCAGACAAGTACCCTGTAGACTACAAGATTCCTAAAGCAAAATTTCTCTTAAACTTTTACCGTTGACAGGCAAATTACAGTGAATCCAACCCACTACGGGAAGAATTAAACTTTATATTGCTGCTTTATGCTTTACACGCAGGAAATTAATATGTTTGCATAAAAATCTCCTAATAAATAGGTTTCAAATAAGATAAGATTTCTAATAAGTAATTTCAATATTTTATAAATTTTATTTTGATTTTGAAAGTACCCCAAAAATAATATATTTAATATTAATTCAATTTTTGCTTTCCTGTGAAGCCTTTGTCTGGACGTCATTTTGCCTTATCCGGGGTTCGAACCCGAGCCCATACTGTAGAAGCATGCGAGGATAAACACTATACGATTTGGACGACCATTTAATAGTGATTAATAAAGGAAATAGGAAATGGTTTTAAATTAAAAGTTAATGAATAAATAGTTTCCTTCTGAAAGTTATTATTTAGTCGTTACAGAGTAGGAGCGACATTTTACAGAACTCTGTTTCAACTAAACTTTTCACTTCTTGAATTAAAGAGAGACTTACTTACACCTTGGAAACAAGCTCGTTAGTAAATGAAGAAAGAGAAAATTAGATCTCAAGACTTCTGGCGACCAGAGTTTAGAAGAAAGTTAAGACTAATATTCAAATTTAATAATCAAATTTAAGACTATAAACTGCTCTTCGCGAGAATTGGAATTCACGCATGAACTATATCGTTGTCCTCATTAATAAACCACGTATTAACTAACTCACATTCCCCACATTTTACAGGATGAACAAAAAAACTGATTTATTCGACAGTGAAAAGATAAATTGTTATCATCTATTCTTAAAAATAAATGTTTAAGTGTTCTGAGATATATATACAGGCCACATTGTGATGTAATTAAATATCTTCATAATTAAAGTGGAGTGACAAGGTTAGCAACAGTTAAGTTACGTAGTATGTGTTGTTTTTCATCTTTTTTAGAGGAATTAATTTTTTTGGATTTATGAGGTTTGACAGGGACCATAAACCAATATAATAACATGAAAATCCCAAAATCGTATATTTTGGAGTTATGTGGTTTGTTAATTAGACCAATGATATAGTGTTTCTAAATTTAAAATTCAAAGTTTCAAAATTAAAAACTTAGAGTTTACAAATAAAAAATAACGAATAAAAAATAGAAAATTCAGCTTTAAAATATTAATAATACCCTAATGGTTAATTTCCATGCCTTTCAAAACAAGGTCACCACGTAAAGCATTTTTTCCCGTTAATGTCAGAATTTAATTCTTGCTTTTTCATATAATATTTAGCTTTTCTCCCTATCACATAGTAATTAATTTCAATTGAAAATGATTGCGTCTGTAAAGGGAACAAAACGCTTCGAAACGAGGGCATTGGTAGCCCCCGCCCCTTTAAAGGATGAGATGCACCTTCTAATCACTCAATTAGAATATTGTGATGTTGTACTCATCCTTAAGATATGTTTGCTTAAATATCCCCGTTAATATGCTAACCTATATCCAAGCTGTCCTTTCACTCTCACGATAATTTTAAGAAAAATCTGTGTAAACATCTGAATAGGCAAGATGCTATCAGTTTGATTCAAAAATAAATGTTCCAAGTATTGCTGCATAGAGGACTCAGAAACGTTTTTATGCCTTTCTCGGAAACTTCCATTTTCATTCAATCTATTCAGCTCTAAAGCCAGCACAACATGCTCTCTCAGCGCGGGAGTTGCGGTAGCGACGCTAGGATCGCTTTAATCAGGTTCGGGGTTTTATTGCTTTCTTCCAAGAGACTCATTATTTTAATGGCGGCTTAGGGCTGTTTGTCTCGCAAACCATTACACAGTATCCATTAATGGCCACCCTATTAGTCGAAAGACTAATGAAAAAGTTAATGAAGTCAATGAGAGTGTCTTTCCAAAGCAACGGTTTCTACGAAACCAAAGAGGGCTAATTATTATCGTAATAATCAATGATAAATTTCAATCGTGCATATGATACTTTAAATTATTCAGCCCATATTGCGTGGGTTTCAGGAAATTAAAACCATCTTTAAATGGATTTAAACAGCTTTCAGACACTAAAGCAACGTATAATTAATTGCCTTGACAAAAATTTCCTAAAAGTTATAATTATGGGCTTTAATATTAAATTATTTTAAAGACAAATCCTTTATTTTAAACACGTATAATATTTTTCTTAGTTTTGCCGTTTTTCATGTTTATACTTTCATTTCAGTCGGTTTACTGATTGAGTAGATAATATGAGGAGAAAATCTTCAATATTAAATACAATTTTAATATAATTCTGTTAAACAGTTTCATCTAATTGCAACTACAAATAATTCTTAAAATGGTACAGGGGAGGTCCATGGCCTTTAATACTGTAGTTTACGAAAGATGAAATATTTGAATCCCTGAATGAAAGCCTATCATTTAGTCCAAAATGCTTATCAAGAAAATAAAATTTTACAAAAGGGTGAGAAAAAAAAAGAAAACAAAACTTCCATCATCACAATTAATGTATATGATAGGGAATGTCGCGCAAAAATAGAAAAATCCTAAACAGCTTAGTAAAACAAGGCTAACAAGCATGCAACAGACATGAAACATGGAAAATATAAATAAGCAAGATATAAAAAGAGTACAGCTGGAAACCAACTGAGAGAAATTTAAGTTCAGATGAAATTTTTCCTATTTCGTCCCTATTTACGATTCATTTTTGGGGTCGACTTTATGTATTGAATGCATGTTTATATATTATATGCATGTAGGTGTTTATATACATACACACGTGCTTTTTGTATGCAAACATTTTGTAACATACATACTATAGAAATTTATTCCTCGGAAATATTACATATGAGTTCTCTACAATCATAAATACTTTAATGTAAATGGTACATATTTTATTTTATTCTTGACGTTTTTTTATAAGTATTTTTATTTATATTTTATCACTATTGTAAATTCTGTACTCACTTCTACTGTCGTCAAGTTCCCGTGTCTTTTAACGTCACGTTCAATAGATATATAAAGAGTGCGTAAAGTAGCTGGGAAAAAGCGGATTTTTGGTGATCGATGATCAGGACGAGAGGTTAGGTTATTTATCCGCAACCATAACTGTTTACGTGCTACTTACAAAGCTCCATTGAACAGCGATATATTTTTATTTAATAGACGTGACGAATCATTTGATCTCGCACAGGTGAAACGCGGCTTGTGACGTCAAGTTGAACAAAAACAAAACACCTGTTTATCGAAAGTGGATATATGTGCAGTTTTGTCAGCCGGTTTATTTTGAGTGGCTCACGACACGCGATTGTGCAGCGGACTAGCTATTATTCTGCACTTCGTAGTAATAGGTGAAATCCTTGATGATGTAAGTCTTAGAAACCTCAACAAAAGTAATATTTCGGGTGTCAGACAGCTATCTGGATAATGAAGACGGAAAAAGTGGGCATTGGCGGAGATATGCCTGCAGATTTTATGATCGTCAAATTTTCTATCCAAAATTAAAATATTCTCCTCAATACTCAATAATTATATATATATATATATATATATATATATATATATATATATATATCAGATTTTTTGTGGCCCGCCAAGACAGCCAGAAAAACTGCCAAAGACAGCCAATAACTCCAAGACATCCAGAAAAACTGCGAATATTTTATTTAATTTATATTTATTTCTTTATTTCTATGATACCATTATGATACCAATATGTATGAAGTGCCCCATCGTGCACGAAAAGCGACACAACTCTATCTCGCAATTTATCCACCTGAGTGCAGTTGTATCACTTTTATTGTAATGCTAGTTCAAGCTAAATAGTATTCTTTAAGTTGATTTTTCTCAAATGCTGCATTTTTGACTTGTTTTCTAGCCGGAGTGCGATATATATATATAAGCATTAAATGATTTCCTAATACACCAGAAAGGAAAAAGGCTATCGGTAAGTGCCAAGCGGCCTGATTTTGAAGCATCTTTCCTGCTTTATTTTTCAATCTGAAGAGTTTTCAGCATAATGACCTGAAGACTTTGAAAAAAAAATAAATAACTTTAAATATTTTCTATACACGGTATATTTTAACAATAGATTTATACAGCTGCAGTCATTGTCTCCAAATTTTCCCGACGTGAGCGTTATTTTTAAATACGCCAATAAGCTAGCACCCCTGTCGAAAATTTTTCAGGATCAGCGAGAACAAAATCTCCCTTTCATGTGTGCCGTCTCTTTGAACAGCACCGCGCCGTCCAAGTCATCCGTGGAAACCCCCTGGTGAAGGTCACCAACTCTAAATAAGAACGAAAACACAAGACAGCTGGAGAACTGATTGATTTTTGTATATATATATATATATATATATAGTCGAACCTCCATATATCGAAGTAGCAAAATGCCGGGAAAAAATTCGATATATAGAAATTTCGATATATAGAATTGATCTTAATTTTATCATAATTCTCCTAAAACATTAAAAGTAAAGTTAATTATCGAATACGAAACTCCAATTCTAATTTATACGTGAATCACATTAAATGAAAGTCAAGAACTAAAAAATGAATTAATATGAAAGATTTATTGGGTACTACATACCTTTAAAAAAACAATCCGGACAGTGGTTACAGTGATCACAGTTACATTCTTTAAAAAAAAACTACGAATATCTTCCTGAACAGCCAGTTTTGCGGAAAGTTCATCAAAGAAATGCTCGCATTTATTCAGTCCACTAAAAACTTCATCGGGGACATTTTCTGCGAATTGAAATCCACGACGTATTGTTTCAAACGCCAAAAAGTGGGAGATTTTATCCTAAAGTGGAATAAAATCTCCCAATATGTCGTGAAAAAAAATTTCGATATATAGAAAATTTCGATATGGGGAAGTTCGATATATGGAGGTTCGACTGCGTATATATATATATATATATATATATATATATATATTATACAGTGGAATCTCGATCCATCGTTTTCCGAATCATCGTTTTCCCGTATGTATCGTTTATTTCACTCAGTCCCGACGATCATATTTTCTGTGTTATGTTCCCGCGTCAATCGTTTTACCGCATTTATCGTTCAATTCAGTCGGTCACTTGAAAAACGATGGATCGAGATTCCACTGTATATATATAGAAAGAGAGAGGGGGGGGGGGGAGAGAAGTAAATTACAGACATGCTCTTCCTCCTGATTGTTCCTCTGTATAATGAAGTTTAATCTTTTTATTATTTTATAAAGATAAATTATCGATTTCATATGAAGCATTACGATACGGAATAGAAAACCCTTTGTCGTGCAAATATCACTCCGTTATGAGGCGTGTTAAGAATGAAATTTCAAAAATACCGGAGTTCATGGAGCTGATAATTTAAAGGGCACCATATCGAACTCAAAGTTCAGAAGCCTGGGTTCCAATATTGATCTAGGCAGACGGGTGTTGAAGAATAAAGAATATGTCTCCATTTGTGTATGGCAAACAGTTAGTTCCCGACGTTTAAATTTTTAAATTGGCTGAATGAATCATTTGTCACTGACAGTTTGACAGCGGGATCAAAACATTTGATTGAAGAATGAAATCTCATTCAGGAGCATTTTACAAAAGTGCATATAAAAACTGGGATATTGCGAATAAAATTGTGTTAAAAATTGCATAAAAGATATGTAGCAAAATCGCATAGCAGATTAACTTCTGTGCAAGAAAAGTAAAATTCTTTCAAGAACATAAAAGCGAATTCCTTTATTACAGTGTATTAAATAATTATTTTCAGGAATTTCCTCTAAAATATTTCGTTTCATTTAACATATTTTTTTATCTGTATCTGATGTAGATCTGATTACTTTCCTTAGCTATAAAATTATAGAGATTCTATTCTCACTTCTACCCAGACTTGGGTGTATATAATTTGAAGTGGCTCTCTATTTGAATTTGAACCACACACAGTTTATACATGAAACAATGTTTATTGAATTCGTTGCACATATAATTGGCTTTTACAGCAATAAGCATGCGTACTACTTGTACGGAATGTATAAACACAGCTTTCAAGAACAATATATTTTTATACTCACGAACAGTAAGTCAAACCAGCAGTACTGCCACGTAAACTTCTGGCCCGCTAAGCACTAGCGCAGGATAACACCTTTTTAACCTTAACAACCTCCCCCTTCTTTTCTTAATGACGCTGCGTGGTGTTTATACTAAGAGCGTATGCCGAAATTAGCATATCTAAAGCAGCTTCTTTAATTCACTCAAAAGTTCGATTCTTGTGAATCGAATCTTGTGTATACCTTACAAAATTAAGAACTGTTCAAAATCCGTATTTGTCATCAAATAACAGCAATAATGCCATTAATTCCATTTTCATTTCCATGGATAACCGGAATTTGTCAATTACGAAAAGAAGGTAAAATAAATACTGCTGAAAAGAAATCCCTAGGGCCTGTTCACACAGAATCCGTCAGTGTCAGTGTTAAAGATTCCGCTGGCGCTTATTGGCATATGATTGGTTTAAAAAAAAAATTACGCTAACGCTTCGGATTCAAAGTAAACAGGCCTTCAGTCGCGGAGCATACGATAATGTCGCCACGCGAAAATGGCGTCATCGTGACATCTATATATTTAAGTTGCTAAGCCGGCTTTTTGGGCAGTCCGTGAGAGAAAACTACTGTATCAATTTACTTAATTTTGGTCTTAAACGAAAGATTGTAATCTGTAGATTTGTCAAGTTTGATTTTTGTAACCGCAATTTCAATTAATTAGTGATAATTTACAAATGAAAATTGATTTCTGCGCATGCTCAGTGATATGTTTGAATCTGGCTTTAGATACTCACTAAGCACGAGGCCGTTTAAACCCATTAATTTGTTTCTGAACATTATTATGCTTTTCAACGTTTGGCAATGATGTGTTGAGTATAATTTGTGTATAAGTACATTTATTTACTATCTAGCCGTCATGTTTTGACGGGTACCAAATAGTATTTTTATAAAACCTATCAATGAATATTAATATAAATTAAGAATATACGTCACAATTACGTCACTTTCACTCGGCAAATTTTTCGCATACCCCGGGGTTAAGGATAAGAGTTCGAGTGCAAATGATTTTTGCCTAAGGGCCTGTTCACATAGGATCCGTCAGCAAAATTTTAACCAATCATATACCACTCATTGACCCATTTAACCAATCCGCGCCAACGGAATCTTTAACGCTGACGCTGACGGGATCTTTGTGAACAGGCCCTAAATCTCAGCACAACGCAGACTGCCAACTGTGAAATAGTTTATCCGTGATTCGATCCAAAGAATTTCGAACTTCTAAGATTGGGGAGGCGATAGACTTAAATGGGGGATAATCTCAACCATAAACGTTTACAACGAAAGAAATTTTGAATAACTGCTCCTCGCGAAAGGACCAGAAAATTCCATTCCTTTTGTAACAACGCCACGCATTTGTGACCGTTAATCCACTGAGTCATTTGAGCCTCTCTTTTTTGAGAAAAGATTACAGATTTTTATTCTATAATATCTCAATTCTGGGAGAAAAGAGCACAGATGCGTTATGGGGGAAAATTCTGTTACTCGTCTGGGAATACAATAACAGGCAGTATTATATTCTCAAGTGCAACCATGCTTTTACTTTCTATATAAAGGACAATGTATACGATAAAGTATTAAGTTTTCATGATGGGTTTTTGTCAAGACCGACGGGAAGATTTCCTCTCAAACGAAGGTAACGAATTAAAATGCGAAACCACTTCATTTATATACCTAAATAGTACCACAAGATCTAAGAAAAATTTAAGATATTTTTTATTCTGTATTGACAACTAATTGTCTGGAGTTTTATAAAATCGGTATATACATATAATCTATCTACTTTCGAATGTGTGTATATATATATATATATATATATATATATATATATATATATATATATATATATATATATACATACACACATGCATATATATACATACACACATATATATATATATATATATATATATATATATATATATATATATATATATATATATATATACATACATATATATATATACACATATACATACATACATACATATAGATATATATATATACATATACATACATGCATATAGATATATATACATATACATACATACATATAGATATATATATACATATACATACATACATATAGATATATATATATACATATACATACATACATACATACATATAGATATATATATACATATACATACATACATATCGATATATATATATATATATACATATACATACCTACATATAGATATATATATATATACATATACATACGTATATATATATCTATATGTAGTATATATATATATCTATATGTAGTATATATATATATATCTATATGTAGTATATATATATATCTATATGTAGTATATATATATACGTATATATATATCTATATTATCGTTCAGTTCAGTCGGTCCCTTGAAAAACGATAGATCGAGATTCCACTGTGTATATATATATATAACAGTTGGAATCCTGTAGAAGTCCCGTCCTCAAGTTGGAATCCTGTAGAATGTTTGAGTTATATATCTATGGTGCCCGGTATAAAGGGCTTAAGTCAAAAAAAGGGATTTTTAGATATTTGTTAGTATTGAAAAAAAAAATTAATCTTTAGATTTGTTAAAAGGCTTAAGTCTACCAATTTTGTATACAAAAGTTCATTTCTTTGTACAAAAGACTCAAGTCGAAATTATTGTTCTGCGATTGGTATAAAAGCCAATAACTTGGTATATTTAAATCACTGCTTTTGGCTTAATCCCTTTATACCGGGCACCATGGATATAGTAAAGAGCAAGGACAATGATCTTGTTCATAACTATCTGTCACCCATTGCCTAACAGCTATCTTGAACTTTTGAACCAAAATTCTTATTAGTACTAATTATTAACACAAAAATAAAATGAAGATCAAAAAGAAAAGAAACCAATAAGCTCAGCCTCGGACAAGGTTAAAAAACAAGCTCTACAAACATTTTTCACAGAAGTTTTTGCAAGTTCATATTACTTGCCCCCGCTACAAATTAGTCTAAGAGAATAAATTCCTTGTTTACAGACCTTAAAAGAGCTCGCTACTTAAGAAGCTTAACATCCTAACAGCGTTTAGAAATTTTAAAGATAATTAATTTTCTACGCTAAATCAAGAAAAATTAAGGCGGAATTGTTCCTTGGAAAGCATAATTTTAAAAGTGCAAAGTCTATTTTTAGCTCGAATCCAAATAGGGCGAAATTTCAGCGCATAGAATCGATTTGGGGAGGTTTTAAGTAAGTGATGCTTAAAATGCGGCCCGGAAAAATTCTTCTCGGAAGAACGAAGTGTTCTTCGGGGAGACATTCAAAGTTATATAACGTGTTTCTCTTTTTTTCTGAAGAAAGAGATAAAGGCGTATATTAGTTTTTTAATCAGCTCTCCGCAGGAAAATTATATTTATCCAAATATAGTTTCCCTGAGTAATATTTTATTAGAGGCGGAAATAAATGGTTACATATGTTTTTCTAGTCGTGCTATTGCACATTAAATTTCTTCACGGTTAAAAACAATCAAACTTTGGTTGTGAAACCTTTCAGTAAACGCGCTGATTTTTATGAAAACAAATTTATGATTTCCGTAAAATCTCCAGTATAATACGCACTTTTTTTTCACGTTTTAATCCGCAAAAATGAGGGTGCGTTTTATAAATTTTCAACTCTAAAAATAATTTTAAATCATTTTTTTTAAATGCTTTAGATATACCTTGTTTTTTAAGTATTTTTATTGTATACTGGCTTGCGCGCAGAACTATGAAATTAATTTTACACTTAAATGTATAATTCCTGTTTTATATTTAAAATAAATAATTCAAAATACAATTGAGCGTAAAACATTCAACATTAAAATATTTTTTCAATTTTTTTTAAAACTGCTCAAAATATACGTAAAATTTCCTTAAACTTTTTCATTAATTTACCCCTGAAGAAATAACAAAATGTACAGTGATTGCAATAACTCTACTTCAGACGCAATAAAATAACATGATTATGCAGTGATAAAAATTTCATGGAATTATATTTCATAGTTTTTGAGATATCAGTTGCGGAATGATGCAAAATTACATTTTGAGAAAAATTAGTTTAAAATTTTTCTTACCATAAACTTGATCAGTAATTAAACATTTATAATATCAATATCTCCGGAACTAAGCGGAATAATTTCATGCGGTTTGCTTTATTTTGTTCAGAAATGATCAAGCTTTAACATATATTTTTTTCAAAAAATCGAATGTTTTAAAGATTTAAGAGTAGTGATTCCCCTTAAACATTGGATAAACGAACGTACAGCAGCTGTAAGACATTGTCGCAACACGGGTGAGCGCGCATCTGCACTCTGTGATTCATCCACCCGTTAATTAAGCAGGTATTTCTTTTAAAGAAACGGAACTCACAATTTGTATCGCACACCCGTCCGTTTAATAACGGGTCCCTTGAAATAGCGATATTTTCCGATTGTTGCAAGGGCAAAAAATTATTATTTTATTTTATTTATTTCCCTCAAATTTCATTCAAGACGGTCCTATACGGCCGCAGAAAAATCATCAATTGTTAAACGCGAGACGGCAGGGAGAACGACATATTATGGGAGGATGGACAATTGTCATCAAATGAGGATGATGATGGTGACATATATTACGACGGCACCAATACTTATGACATGGACGCAACAACAATAGATGAGCTGTATTCCAGTGAAAGTGATTAAGACTGATAATTTGAGTGTATAGTTTGTTTTGAATAAAAATTTAAGTTTTTCTTTCTACTGAATTTAATGTTTTCGTTTCTTTCTATTGCAAATTTTATTTCTCCTAATAAATATTTGTGCAATTTTTAAATAAAATATTGAAAAGTTATGGGTGCGTATTATAGACGAATTTTAATTTTTTTTTTCCCGAAAATTTCGGCAAAATCAAGCATGCGGTATTATACTCGGGTGTGTATTATAGTCGAATTTTAATTTTTTTTTCCGAAAATTTCGGCAAAATCAAGCATGCGTATTATACTCAGGTGCGTATTATAGTCGAATTTTTATTTTTTTCCCGAAAATTTCGGCAAAATCATGCATGCGTATTATACTCGGGTGCGTATTATAGTCGAGATTTTATGGTGATCAAGAATTTTCAAAAAATATTCAGGGAAAGATAGATTAGATATTAAGGAATTTGTTATAATAAAGAAGATAGAATCCTAGGGAAAAATCAATTTTTTTTAATATAAATGTTTTACAACACTTGCTTTGAAAAAATGAGTCAAAAGAAAATCGAGCCAGCATTTCTCCTTGCCATACCTTTCTTAGTTAAGAATATTATGAAAGTATAAAATTATCGTCAATAACTTGAAATTCGTATTCATATCCGGATTTCATATATGGAAGAAACTAAGATACATTCAACGGTCAACAAGTTATCGGAGTAGAATAAAAGGTATAACATGACGGCCTCTCCACAACTGTAATCAAGAACAGACCAATCCCAGAAATCGTAAGTATACCTAGAGAACAAAGGAATCTTCCTTAAATGTTCTGCATCTAATTAGCATTAATTGGCAAGGAATTTTTTAGCTTAGTCCTATCTTTGAAAGAACTCTTAATAAAGTATATTATAATTACTCCTCAGTATTTAAAAATGTATCTAGTTTAAGGAAGATCATGACGTAACTTGAAGGTTCAAAGGTCAGAGCATTCATTCAGAAAGCAGGAGGTTCGTGTTCATTTCCCCAGTCAGCCAAATGACTTTAGAGAGAAAGAAAAAGTACGGTAGAGTTCATTGTTGGCATTAGTTTGTGAATAATGACCGTTATTTTTTTTTCAAGCTGTTCTAAAGTGATATTCAGCAGATCTCTTGATTCTCATCAGATAAGTTAAAAAAAACTGGATTAAGTTAATAATCAATAATCTTACGTCTTGAGTAAGTTTGTGAGGTATTGAATCAAAATTAACCACTCTGGTTTAAATAAATCGCAGTTTGAAGAAGAAGAAACGCCTTATGCAAATGAGCGGTGCTTTTCTACTAGACGGGAATCCCCGTGGGTAGCGTACACGCATGACAGTGAGAGAAAAAAACACTTCGAGGCGAGGTCGGACGGAGGCGAGCTGTGAACGAAAAACAATTGGAGTGAAGATCACTCTGCCGTACAGCAGCCGGACATTATCAAGTTTACCGAAGGCGTTTTGAAATTACTTATCGTTCCAGCGACCTGGTAATAAAGTGAAGACAGAAAGGTTAGTGTGGCGTACGTACAAGCAGAGGGGTGGCTGAATTTTGGTAGAGTTTCCGTAATATAACTACCGGGATTAACACACGCGATGAAGAATTCCCCGTTGGCTGCTAGTAATTGACTACGGTATTTATGTAGTCTAATTGTGTTGTAATAAATATTACTTTAGTGTAGAAAACCTAGTCGGATCTTGTTAATGGTGAGCTCATTGTTTACTATATACATTAACTTGAGGGTAAAGAAAACAGTGAACTTCACAAGTTTTTCATTGAAAATTAAAACTTGAAGTATTTTCATACTTCAGTTTACCTCATAAACTACCAAGCCTTTCGAAATGACAATTTCAACACTGATAGAAATAGGGTATACCTTAATTTAGGGCAATTATACGGTTAAAATAAAGTAAATTATAGTTTAACAGGATATCATGGCCTCTTGTTTTAACATTTATCAATAATTGCGTTTAGCTAAAGAAAAGTTGGGTTCAATGAGCCCTGAATATTATCAAGTAACTTATATAATTCTCATCATTTTGACATACATACATACAAAGAGAAAATTTTTATTTTTCATCCAAATCATATAACCCTTGCATTATTTAGAAAATGCTTAATTACTGAATACTGATACAATAACGAATAACTAATGAAATAAAGAATATTAAAACAGAATGAAAATAACGAGCATCTAACTGAATACTAATCAGTTTAGGATAAGCCGACGCGGAGTCATCAAGGTCACTATTACTGAACACGGGAAGTAACCCCGTATGAATCCGCTAAATCGAACAATGACTTTTTAAATCGTATTAGGATGCGTGAGCAATTTCCCGTGGTTTACTATTTTTGTGTAACGTTTTAGTATCTATTCGAATCTCCTCCACGAAATACTTCCAAAGTAGTCCTTGCAGGGCATTACATGTTCTAATTCCCTACTTTTCAATGTAAGTATAAAAAAAAAAGAATAAATAAATAAAACTCATCAACTTCTTTTCAACACGCTCGGAATCAGATTAGTTTTAACTATAAACCTCATCTCCGCTCGTGATACAAAAATAAACCATATAACAAACTGCTCTCAATCAATAATAGTCTTTTAGTGAAAACTTTTAATTCTGCCGCGCGCCCGATAAAAGATAATCTCCAAGATTACTTCTGTTGAAAGAATTTTCCCTCATATTGGTTCATGATTCAGTTGTGAGGTTTATACGATAGTGCTTACGATGACTGGTTCGCTGCATACCATACATGTATAACATACTATAAACCTCACTTGACCCATATTCTCGCTACTTCAAAGTAAGCTTAGAGGATAAGTTTAGAATATTTAGGAGTATTCTTATCATTTATGGAAGTTATACAGCGGACAGAGCTGCCCGTTCATAACAGTTTATTTTGCTTTTTTAAGTTTTTATTCTGAAGATTTTAAATTCCGTTTTTAAAAGTCAATATATTTGCGCATGAATTCATTACATACAAAATTACCGACACGAGAGGAGGATATACTTCCCCATACCTTAACAACTTCCCCACCATGTTTATCGCTGGCACACCTTCTATTTATAAAATTATTTACATTACAAAATAACTACATTACGGTCTACATTACAAAACGGACTACATTACCACGGGTCTACATTACAAAATAAAATAAAATTTACCATATGAGCTTGAGATATTTACTTTGCCCTTTTCATCGAATATGCCGTTGTTGTTGCTGCTAATGCTCCCTGGCCGAGAATGTTCCAGACCAGGCCCATATAGGCTTTGTGGGGATGAGGAGTGCGGCTCCGGTTTACAATTGCACCACACGGGTCAGTACAAGGGCCAGTTTACAATAGCATTCCCAGGAAATCGTACCCTCATCCCAGGTTTCTGAGGGAACATCTGAGGGAATCGTACCTTCTCCCACCCTCTCTAACCTCATTGAGGTACTTTCCGGTCCATGCATTTAACGTGTCCATATCTCGCCTAAACACGAAGGTATTTAATTGCGCTTGTCGGGGTTCAAACTGGCCACCCTCGGCGCCAAACGCCGACGCGCTACTACTAGGTCACCTCTGAACCCCATCGAATATAATAAATTTTATTGATGGATGAAGATTTAACATTTTTCATGGATTTTTAATCTAATTTTTCGGTTCTATTTCCTAGCTTAATTTTTGGTCCTTGTCATTTTCGGTCATGATATATAGTAAATATGGTCACTGTCTAGATTAGTATATATACCGTGAGACAGATATAGATATATTAAAAACTTCCATAATAATCAGCTTTGGATATCTGATAAACATTCCTGTCTAATTCGCCTTATTCCATGGGGCGGATTTGGTGTTTAAAACCTTTAATTACAAAAGAATCTTCTCACTGTCTTAAATAAATGGTTAGAATTTTTTTTCTAATAGATTCGCCCTTTTCTAAATGCAAACTCACTTATCAATTCCTTTCTGAAATGAGCCATGACGAGGAAACATTAAAACAGGAAGAAATCTAAGAAAATAGTTTTGAGCATTGCCATTTGTTTTTGATCTAAAGTAATATCATAAAATTACTTTTTCATTTACTGAAGACTGAACTATTTCAAGTCTCAAAATAGTGTCCGAAGACTTCTGTGAGAGTAATATTTTTCTTCGTTTACCAGAAGATATTAGTTTTAGAGTTCAATATTTTCTTTTTTGAAAAATAGAAAAAAAACAGATTCTTATAATTTCAGTTTAATGATTTTTTTATGACATCATTTTCAAAAACTAGAAGAGTCCGATTGTTTTTGTGAGATACTGTATGTCATTTAATCATTAACAAAATCAGATAAGTACATACAGTGTCGTAACTATACATTCCTGTGCCCTGGGCAAGAATTTGCATTTGGGCCCCTTAGTTTATCAGGTTTGGGAAAATAATTAAACAAATACAGCATTTTGCCCCCCCCCCCCTTCCAAGTGGGCCCTGAGCGGGTGCCCCTGTTGTCCTTACCTAGTTACGGCACTGAGTACATTATAAATCCTATAATTTTTTCCCATTTTTTTCTGTCCCCAATACTTCAAGCCTAAAAGATATTTCCTGACCACTAATTAAATTAAGCACAGGAATAATATTATGAAGCTACTACACAGTCTGAATCGTCACATCTCAGTTAAGGCTGCTGTGAACTAACCCTATTGGATTCGCTATGCGTGTTGCTTGAGAAGAGGAAAAACATTCTTGGAAGTAGTCAACATGTGGTTCAGGCTAAAAGTTTCTAAATCAAAACGACAGAAGAAACGAAAGTCAACAGCATTAATATTAAGAATAACATTTAATGCATATGGAATTTAGCTCTTTACAGTAAGAAGCACCTTTTTGGAGTGACAAAAAATTACTTTCACTACAGCAGCTGTCAGTAGAATTACATTGGGAACAGTTTATGATTAAAAATAAAAATAAGTTAATACAGAGGCTGTTCGCACATTTTTTAGACGATTTTGGTAAGCGGTAATAAAAAATCGTTTGCTGCAAAAGAAATAATTGCAATTGTACTATGTTTTTAAAAGTCAAAATTATCGTCTGCGGCTTGAAAGTTTTGTTTTTATTGAAAATGGCGTTTTTAACAAAGCAGTGGTTCAAAGGCTACATTTATGCTCTTTCCGAAGAGAAATATGCATACTCCGTTATCCAAAAACGATGTGAGAGTCATGGTTTTGTGATATCTAAAGCGTCGATAGGTAATATCGTCAACAAGAAAGGAAAAAAACGTCAAATTGGAGCCTCAAGTGGGACAAAAATTCCAAACAAGTATCCAAGGAAAAAACGGACATCTTCAACTATTGCAAAGGTACGTTGTTTAATGTTAAAAGAAAATCCCCCTAATCAAAGGACAGTTGCAAAATCATTAAAATGCTCGGTGTCCACTGTAAACAAAATGATAAACGTTGATTTAAATCTTAAGAAAGCGAAAAAACGCAATGTGCATCGTCTTCTTCCAAATCATATCGCTGAACGCAGGACACGCTGCAGAATTCTATATGAGAAACACTTATCCAAAGAAAAATGGAAAACAATTGTCACAATAGATGAATCATGGGTGTATTTAAATGATTGCAACAAAAAAAGAGCCATTTATTATCATAAAAGGGGAGAAAAAAATTTAAGTACATGGTTCAAAGAATCGAAAGAAAGTTTTTCTAAGGGATTCATGATTGTTGCTGGTTTTTCTTATAATGGCAAGTTAAAAATAAAGAGAGTGGAAAAAAATGTCAAGATTAACTCCAAATACTATCAGGAACATATTTTATCGCCAGTTTTTCTGAATGAATTACCATCGCTTTACCTACAGTGCCATCAATCTGTGAGACTCCATCAGGACAAAGCTAGCAGTCACACATCAAAATCCACTGTAAATTTCCTAAAATAAATGGAACAAAAAACTGGTTTCAAGGCCATACCCTTCACTGATATCCCTACTAAATCTCCCGATGTATCACCTATGGATTTTTGTGCTTTCGGACTTTTAAAATCTGCATTCTCCAAACGTCGTCCCAAAACCTTTACAGGACTCTGGAAAGCTGTTCAGGAGGAGTGGGATAGAATACCTCTTCTGACACTTCCAAAGGCATTATTATCCTGGAAATTGCGGTGTCAAAAGATAGTTCAGAATAAGGGATGTCAAATAGATCATTTAAAACACAAGAATTTTATGTAATTTAGTTTTGTGAATACAATATACATCGTCTAAAAAATGTGTGAACAGCCTCTGTATAATCGAGGAAGGAAAAGTCCGCAGACGATCAGACTGGAACAATTCTGATTTTAATAACATCTGGGACCTCAATAGAAATTCATTAATATCAGATTTTAATGAAAAGGAAATTTCACTTAATCTGCTATGGGAATACAACATGCTTCGTAACTAAACACTTTTATCCTCTAATTAAAACTACTCAAATTTAAATATTAAAGAATTCTTTTAACTACAGCTGTAACTTCAGCAGCTGTAAATAATAGACACATTTTCTCCATAGATTAACAATGAGGTGAGCGAATCCAATAGGGTTAGAACACACCGGCCTTAAGTGCAGAGAAGTAATTTTTTCATCAACATGAACTTCAATTAGGTTATAAGACATGCGCAGGTACTTAAATAATAAGTTTTAAAAAAAAGTTTGAAATTTATTGATGGGTCAAAATATGTTTAGGTTGAATATAAATGATAATTTCGAAATAAAATTATACATTTCTCTATGTCTCAAAATACTCAGATATAAAGTAACAGAGCCAGGCAAGATTGCAAAGATAAAAACGAATACGCTTCTCTCCTGTCACAGAATAATTTCTTCTTTGGGTTTAAACACGAGCGGATCATTACGATAAACGTCTCAGTAATTCCGAAAGCTTGCCGCGGCCCAGACTTCCGTTTCGGAATGCGTTTAGTTTACATATTACTGTAGTTAGTGAAACGTCGAAAGCACGTTAAACAAAGTTAAGTCGAGCGTTGAAAACGCATATTTACGTATACACAGCGATAGGCAGTGATCTGTATGAGAAAGTTTTGACTGGAAAACAATTTCCCTTAACAAATCTTCTTAACAAGTAACGGTTTCTCCATAAAATATCATTTATTAAAAATTATTCGCGTGGGAAAAAAACGAAAGGATTAAGGACTTTAGCAGCATTAATACGTGGATGCACAGATTCAGAACCGTTAGATTATTTTTTTTTTTTTTTTTTGCATCTTTTAAACTAAGCGTCTTATACATTTCAATATTTATTTTAATCTTTATCATTATGACACTCACAAACTGAAAAGTTATTTTACTCCGCATTCTATTTAGAACACGATATATATATATATATATATATATATATATATATATATATATATATATATATACAGTGGAATCTCGATCGATCGTTCTCCGAATCATCGTTTTTCCATATGTGCCGTTTATTTCACCCAGTCCCGACGATCATATTGCTTTGTTAAGTTCTCGCATCTATCGTTTTCCCACATTGATCGTTCAGTTCAGTCGGTCCCTTGAAAAACGATAGATCGATATTCAATATCAATATATATATATAACGGTGTTCATAAGATAACTTTCTGCATATTTCAAAAATCAAAGGATTTTTATTGCGTTACAAGTTTAACTCATAAAAGTATATTTCAATCCCTCTTAAACAGTCTAGAGGTTTGAGATGGATTTGTTGATACCAATTGAAGCTTAACCCTCTAATTTTAATCCTTTGAATTCAGTGGCTGATAATACATGAACGCTTTCAGTTAATGATAATACATAAAATGCGAACGCTTTTTAAGCTGAAAGTATGTAACGGGAAAATTCGTCTCATTTAAAGGATTTAAATTTAAAGGATTAGGGTGAAAATTCAAATTTAACTCTAGCCGACTCGATAGAAGAAAAAAAATTTGAATTATAGATGTATGAAATTTGAGTAAAGTTCACCATTTTTAAAAAGGTGTATCATTATGTTGAAAATATATTATCCCAATTAACTTATTACTTGTGACATTGGTGACAAGTGACAATAGCCACTGCGATAAGAGTTAAGTTTCCAAAATGTTAGGTAATTCGCAGCGGACTATTTCCATGAGACTATAAAAGAGCATGCGCTAAATTCTCCTTTCTTTTCAGGCATGTAATTTAAACAAATAGCATTTTCTATCCGAAATTCTCTATGGAAAGCATCCCCATGCGCGGCAGACGCTCTAAATTTTTATTGCCGCATTTAAATTACCCCATTTCTGTAACATAATTAGTGTTATGAATAAAGGACCACAACACACTACACCGAAACTGAGAAAATTGGGTCTTTAATAAAGCATTAAATTAAAATTTCCAGCTGCTAATGGCGGGTTCGCCAGTCAATAAAAATAACGTTATTCGGCCTAGATTAGTGACACTTTTTTTTCCTTAGGTAGCTAAACATGTGGCCCACCCTACCATCTATTAAAATCAACCTTTAAACTTTTGTGGGTTGATTCCTTGATTACTTGGCTGATCCTTTGAATTCAGTGGACGATAATGCATTACGAATGCGTTTTAAGCTGAAAGTATGTAACGGGAAAATTCGTCTCATTTAAATTATTTAAATTGAAAGGATTTAAAGGATAAGTGAGAATGTTTAAATTTAACTCTAGCCGCTTTGATAGAAGAAAAAAAATTTTGAACGATAAATGTATAAAATTTGAGAAAAGTTCAGCATTTTTTAAAAGGTGTATCACAATGTTGAAATTATATAGTTGCATAACGCTGTTCAATTCGTCTCATTTAAATTATTTAAATTTAAAGGATTTAAAGGATAAGTGAGAAAATTCAAATTTAACTCTAGCCGATTCGATAGAAGAAAAAAAGTTTGAACGATAAACGTATAAAATTTGAGAAGAGTTCACCATTTTTTAAAAGATGTATCACAATGTTGAAATCATATAGTTGCATAACGCTGTCCAATTCGTCTCATTTAAATAATTTAAAGGATTTAAAGGATTAGTGAGGAAATTCAAATTTAAATCTAGCCGCTTCGATAGAAGAAAAAAAAGTTTGAACGATAAATGTATAAAATTTGAGAAAAGTTCACCATTTTTTAAAAAGTGTACCACAATGTTGAAATCATTTAGTTACATAATGCTGTCCAATTATTGTCTTTAATTTTCACTGAAGAAAAGCAAGAGGGATTTTTTATCCGAAGTACGTACATGAACAAATTTGAAACAGCCGATGAAAACTTTTTTTCTGAACACGGTCCTTAAATTGGAACCATTCATTAAAAAAATTGTTTTTATTCCCTCAAAATAACGCAGATATAAATATATTTCTCAATTTCCCCACATTTCACTTTTCCATCAATTACTTAATTACCCAAGTAAATGAAAATACGATATCATATTTCCGTCTTCCCCCCTCGAAAACTGATTAACGCAGACCATTTGTCAAACTGTCGCCCGAAATGCGACTTTTAAACTGCACGCGAATTTTTTTTTTCATTTGCTCGTAAAAATGTGTGAGAGATAATGATGGTTTAAGTTAATATATTAGGAAAATAATGTTTGAAACAAAAGCGTTAGCGATTAACTTGCGCGGTTATTTCCCTTGGATTTTTTTCGTTTATCCCGCATTTTGCGTCCGACAAGAACAGAAGAGATTTATTCGTTCGAATTTCACGGATGAAGTCGTTCTTTTTATGACAAGGAATTGCCGTTCGGCGAAGACGGGTGTTTTATATTTGAAAAATTAGTAATTTGGTTTTTTTTTTTCGCGAGGGAATAATTTTCTAATAAGATTTTAAAAGAACTCTGTGTTGTATAAAATGATTGATTACTGCGTGAGAAATTGTAACCTTTTCTGCAAGAGGAAGAATATTTAGATTCCAGAAGGACAGTTTTGAATATAAAAAGTCACACGAAAGTGTTAAAAAAGTATTTCTTAGTGTTTTATTCGGTATTTTATCACGGCAATATTCAAATTTAATACATAACATAAACGTTGTTAGCAAAAATGCACATGTTAGTATTAAATGGTTGCTTTACGGTTACTGGAAATACAATATATATATAGAGAGAGAGAGATAGATAGATAGATAGAGAGAGAGAGAGAGAGAGAGCAAGCAAGAATATTGCTTATTGACCATGTAATAAAACGTTAAAAAATTATTTCAAGATTAGGAAAGATTGGAAAAAGACATTTGCTCTTTATTCAAAAGTTTGTAACGATGATCAATGTGTCACACTTGTTTAGTGGTTAGGATACTACAGCAGCACACTGGTGATGACGAATTTTATTCCATTTCTGGCTACAGTTCGCGTTTTATAACAAAAGAATTATGAATAAGTGCAATGCGACGTATGGGGTCGGATGAAATTTATGGATTTTCGTAAATGAGCATATGAATACGCTACTTACATGTCGTGAATACCAAATCACGTTTTACGTCTATCTTTACCTCAAAATAGCTACTGTATCGAATGCGGAGAGGTTAGTTTAACTCGCAGAAAATGACCTCTGCTTTTGAACCAGGGAAAACTTAAAGAGATTCATTGAGAAACTGTAATAGCAACGCACTTTCGTAGCAATGCTTCGTTGCTGAAACTTTGTTATAAGCAACATAATACATTATTCTCTTATTGCACAAACAGAATTATCGCATTTAAACAGGATGCTGACTTTCTATAATGTTCTGATACAAATCAATTCTAGTTAATATTTACTAACTATGCGCGTATCTAGTAACCACAAGAAAAGTCAAATACTCTGATATAATTTTCATAAGGTTGTCCTATAACACTTTCTAAATAGAGTACAGCAGATAAATCGAGCTCAAAAATAGCTAAATACTAGAAACGAGAGGACTAGAAGGGGAGAAAGGAATGACACACATACAAAACTCGCCTTATCTAGGATGTATTTTTAGTTTGGAACACCCCTTGTAGAACTTTTAAATGGTCCTTATCTCCGACTTTTAAGTCTCGGATTGCCATATATTACCCTCTCTTCTAGTTATTTGTCTCAAAACCTCTGACGCCATATTAGCAAGGTAAAGTAAATAATTTGAGGGGGAAAGGAGGTATTCTTATTTATAATGATCTCACAAAATGAAGGGACGCTGGAGAATACTTCACAAGAGAGCTGACATTTCACTGGAAAATTCATCTTGCATTTTTTCGAATGCCAGAAAAAGCTTTACAAGTTAGGCCGTCTGCACACGGGGCAACTCAAAAGAAACTGATAACCGACTCCAATCACAAACCAGTCCGTGATGAGTCGTAACCTATGTAATTGAATGGAGCCACGCACACGGCGCAACTGGTTACAAACCCGTCCGACGGGTTTCAGTCGGTTATCAGTTTCTTTTGAGTTGCTCCGTGTGCAGACGGCCTTACTGATCATTGATTCGGTTTTCTAAGGCATGTGTACAAATGTATATTATGTGCATGATGAAAATATATATATTTTTTAATATTTTAATGGGACAGTTAACGAGAATAAAACTATACCCATAATAAACTGTACCTGCTTTTAGTTATTACCATGTTTGTATTAACTCGCTTTCCTGTTTGTGTGTTTGTCCAGTACAAATCTTGCAATCGATTTTTAACTAACTTCCCGACTAGCTAGACATTTCAAACTTTTAGAATAGCTCAGAACACGATGACAATGCATTCTTTTAACACTTTTAGCCATCTTTAATCTGAATTGAATTCATTTTCAGTTATTTTGTTGTTTGAAAATCTCTTATAATTGCTCTCTTTATTACGCATTTGATCATTTTCTTTCAAGTTGACGGGATAATTAATAAAAAATTTTTAAAGTGTTTATTAATACATAGAATTGTCAAGTTTATATGATTCAACAGAAAATTTAAAAACGTGGTATATAAAAAGTTCTTTATATCTTGTAATTATATTAACTATAACGAGGGTTATAGGTAATTATCTAAATGTAAAGCGATAACCTACGCTAGACTTTCTCTAGTATTTTGCACTTACCTAACATTTTAGTAAAGCATGAAATTTACCATAAATCTGACTCATAATAAACTGTTACAATTTTTAGTTATAATAACTATGACGAGAGTTATAATTAATAATCTAAATGTAAGGAGGTAACTTATGACACACTCGCGCAAGCATCTCGTGTTGCAGATATGAAAATGGGGAACGAAAGGTTGTTTCAATACGGGAAAAAAAAAGTCATCGGCTTAGACAAGAAATTTAAGGCTGCTGTGTACTAACCCTATTGGATTCGCTCACCTCAATGTTAATCTATGGAGAAAATGTGTCTACTATTGACAGCTACATAAATGTTGATAATCCAATAAAAATGGTATTTTCAGAGAGCCTGAACTTTTCTGCAGCTTGCATCAGGATTCATTTTATAAATTTCGTCCACCAAACGAATTTAGGAGCGTTTAAAACACACTACACTATTTTTCCCCGAATAATTTAAATTTAAAAATATTATTTGCATTTTTGTTAAAAACGAAAAATGTCCCAAGGTTTAAAATTTCTTTCTCTATTCGAAGTACAATTTTTTTTTAAAAATCTTTAAATCCAAGTCGGCAATCCTTGGACACATTTTCTCCATACGTTAATATTGAGGTGCGCGAATCCAATAGGGTTAGTACATAGAGCTTTATGGGTTTTTCTTCAAAGTTTCGAATTTGCAACACATGCTAGGAAAACCGCGGAGCTTACATAACCCATCAAAACCCCAAAAGTCGGAGAGATAATGAGAAGACAATTTCTAACAGACTCGGTTCTCCTGCATCCCTGTTTGTCGTTTCCCGCTAACGGTTAACTAGCTATGACTAGTAATAATAATGATAAGAATAATGTTAATAATAAAAATAATGGTTATGGTAATAATAGAACATCGAAGCAGCGCTAAAATGCACTCCTTGTTACTAGATCAATACCTGAGGAATAGTTGTTAGTGGAGGCTGCGTATTTCAATAAAGGTTTTTTTTTCTATCTTTTCCCTTACTTTGTATGAAGACAAAGAAAACGTAAGCAGCTTCTCTACGGGAGAACAATGCACCAATTGATATAAACAGCAGCAGAAAAAAAAGTAAAAATCTACCATGCGTAACAAATTGCTAAATTCAAATTACATTACAATTTTTCTTTCTTATTTTTTTTTCGTTTGAAGTGGATTATCTCTTTGAAAACATGCATCTAAAATTAAGGGCTGAATGAAAGGGTCGCCATTTCGGAAAACGAGACAGGATTTTTAAGAAGCTTGGGTAATAAATGAATTATAACGATCAATCAAAATTTTAAATTAAAGAAAGCTGGAAAAGCTCAGTAAAAATTCAAACTAAAGATTCAAAGCCTTTCTTAAAGTTGTCATGTTTGTGTATTGAAGAATATCTAGTATAGGCAAATGATAGGATGGAAAAGGTGCTTGAAAGGTGAGTTCTGGGAAATTTCTGGAAGTTTCAGGAAAAGCGAGCGATTTTATCAAAAATTTCACTGTTCCAAACTCACAGTAGGAGAACTTTCATTTATTCTGCTGTATGCTGAACATTCATCTCCCTCAACACGAAAAAAAAAAAAAAAAAAAAAAAGATATGTGATTTATGGAGATATAAAATACCCAATACAGTCGAACCCCGTTATAATGAATCCGGCATATGACGAACTCATGGATATAACGAACGAAAATTTTGGTCCCGTCGTTTTCCTATTATACGTAATTTAATTAGTATTGTGTCAGTTTAATGTAATCGATTTTAGTCAATTTAATTCATTAATGATCATTTTTAATAGATTTTATCATTCTTTCAGTACATTATTATTGAATATACATAGCAACTAATGAGCTATACATTTTGTGAGCTTTAACATTTTTCTTAACGGTTCGGATATAGCGAACCACCCAATAAAGCGAACAAAACCTTTGGTCCCTTGAAGTTCGTTATAAAGGGATTCGACTGTAATGCAAAAGGTAATTAATTGAACGACACAGTTCAGAACAAGCCACACTAAAGAGTAGGCTTTGTGACAAAATGATTGATTTTTAAAACATGGTCTCACCCGTATTGGTTTTGCGGCCTGATTTCGCGGTAAACTGAAAAAAACTTGTGGTCTACCACACATCACTGAATTAATTAGATTAAGGCATTGGGACATCCTTCCTCGTGACTCATAATAAGAAATAGTAAAGGCGCCTCTTTCCAAGGCAACAAAAAGGATTTTTAATATGATTTACATTATAATTGACTTAAGGCCCATGTCTGTTAACCCTACTGGATTCCCTCACCTCAATTTTAACCTACGGAGAAAATTTGTCCAAGGATTGCGGACTCTGATTTAAAGATTTTTTTTATTGCACTCCGTAACAGAGAAGGAAATTTTACACTTTAAAGCATTTTTCGTTTTTTTAATGCAAATTTTTTAAATTTCAAATTATTCGGGGGGAAAAAATCTGGTATGATGCGTTTTAAACGCTCATAAATGCCCTTGGTGAACGAAATTTATAAAATAAATCCTGTTGCCAAGTGCAGAAATGTTCAGGCTATTTGAAAAATACCATTTTTATTGGATTATCGGTATTTATGTAGCTGTAAATAGTAGACAATCCAATAGGGTTAGTACAAAGCAGCCTTAATATGCAACCGTAATTAAAGGTTAAACGTAAATAATCTTTTAATACAATTTCCTTTTTTAAACTATTATAAGTCACTAAAAAAGAAATAAACAGTCCTCCTTTTTGTGTGTGGGAAAAAAATAGATATTCCAATAGGAGTAGTTCTAAATGAACAATTTACATACTCGTGTATCTTAGTGGAATTATAAGTATTCGTTCTAGGGTGAATATATGATAAGAAACATTAATTTATGCAAAATGCGTAACGCATGATACATATTCATAAAGTGCAAGTACCAGAAAATTCGAGGAAAGCAAAAGATTTCACCTCCCCCTCCCATAGCCGTAGCGTGCTTCTAACTTTTTTTTTTTTTTTTTTTTTGGGGGGGGGGAGGGGGGACACGAATTGAATTCAGTTAGGACCCTCCTCAGCGCATTGACTGCCAGACGGTCCTTAAAATGTGAAATATTATTTTTTCAAAATTTAATAACAATAGAATTGATGTTTAAGTAGTATTCAAAAGTTATACTATGAGAAAAATAAATATAATATAAATAAAATGAGCAAAAAAATATAGCATCCAATTTTTGTTATGGATAATATCATTGATAAAAACTATTTTAAGGCTAAAGACACAATCGGAATCTTCAATTTCACAGTTTGAAAAAGCGGGGAAAAACCAACTTTCTAAAAAACTTTTCTACAATTTCCCGATTTCAACTGAACTTCTATTAACGTTTTAAATTATTTCAAGTTAAGTTGGAGGAACACGTGACCCTTTCCCCCGACGCTACGCCTATGCCTCCCCCCAACAATATAAATACCCAAGGGGGTGCCAGACATGCATTTTTTTCGTCGACAACCAGGCTGAATGGCTGGGCTGGAACAACCCCACCACGCGTATTTATCTTGAAGTAGAGTTGTTGGGATGCAACTCAGGCACTTTTTGCCAAAAGTGGCACCTGCAGAGAAAGAACACATATTTATGTTTTTTCACTCCTATTTTTTCATTGACGTCTGTTCACTTATCAATATCTTTTAAATTGACTCCTATTTTTTCATTGACCTCTGTTCACTTATCAATATCTTTTAAATTGGAGAAACTGTCGACGACATAAAACAGGATAAAAGTCTTTTAACATGAGACACTCACCCACAAACTGAAAGACAGGAAGCAAACACTGTGTCGCGCGCAGCTCCTCATCATGCCCATTTTCAGGGGGATCCAAAAATCTCTCTAGTGGTAATCAGCGGGCGGGAACAAAAACGTAAACAAATCACAGCGATACGAGCATGTGTTGACGGCAATTCCTCCGAGAGATCCGGCAATATTATCCGGTGGTGATAACAGCACACGCGGGGGGCGCTAGGACTGCTTGATGCGACGGAATGTCAGGGCCATCACGCTTGGTTGGTAGGGTTCCTAAACAGTGACACACAGTCTGACCGGCAGTTTCGAATATCTGAACTGAACTGGAGTGACGTTTTCTCTGCGCTCACTTGGTCCTCCATGAAAGAAGGGTTGCCGTGGAGAGATTTTTCTCCTGGCGACGGTTTGCTGCTTGAAATTTCGCCAGGAGTCGTTTCTCGTAGCAGGTGTTTTTTTTTCTTTCTTTTTACGAAATATTTTTTTTAATGCATTTGTCACGGAATCTTTTTCTTTCTCTATTATTTATCCGTTGGATTATAACTGTTCTTTAAACGGTATTGTAATATAACTATTAGAAATTGAAGAGAAAATATTTTATGAAACTTTAATAACGTGTGCCTTCAGAGCAAAATATAATAAAAATAAACACTCATTTAATACAATAAATAATGCAATGAATTTTCTTTTACTTTTATAGCTTGAAAATAAAGGCAAATAAGGATATATGCGCAACAAATTAGCCTTAAGGCTGATGTGTACTAACCCTATTAGATTCGCTCACATCAATGTTAACGTATGGAGAAAATGTGTCTACTGCTACATAAATACTGATAGTCCACTTTACTGATAGAACTACTGATAGAACTTTTCTGCCAATCGCAATAGGATTCATTTTATAAATTTCGCTCACCAAAGGATTTTAGGTGCGTTTATAACACGCTATACCAGATTTTTTCCCCCGAATAATTTTAATTTTAAAATATTTGCATTTTATGCGAAAAATGCCTCAAGGTGTAAAATTTCTGTCTGCATTACGGAGTACTGCATTACGGAGTACGGAGTTTTTTTTAAAAATCCTTAAATCCAAGTCGGTAATTCTCGGACAAATTAAACGAGATTTTGTCGGTACGTTATATGAATCGAAGCTCGAACCAAAGACAGAACAGCACAATCATCTAGCTCAAAATTTAGGTTGAGAACTCATGAAAAATAGAAAACGAAATTATAGCTTTACATTTGATAAAATGCAGGGTTAAAATAGTTGTACTTAATTATAAAAATTGGAATTGTTAAATGGTTTTTGAAAAGGACAGAGTTTCAGTAAACATTTTTTATTTTATTTTTTATTCACTATCATCTTACAATTATTCAGGAAAGACAAAGAAAATGTTTCATATCCTCTAGTTTGAACACTTACTTCTCATATCATCTGACAGTTCTTAAACTGTTGAATTCTTTTTCCAAACTTAAACAAAAAACTCCTGTTCAGCCGTTTCACTTCAAAATATGATGGCAGTATTCTGAAAACCAACTGTAGGTAACAGTGGCGTAGCGAGGGGGGGAGTCTATCATGTCCTGGACGCCACTCGCAGAGGGGCGCCAAATTGTCCTTTTAACTAATCCTATATATTATACTACTATATGTTTTTCGAGGGGGGGAGCGCCAAAAAGGAATCGTGCCGCGGACGCCAGTTATACTCACTACGCGATATAACTAAACAACAGATGTTTAAATTTTAAAAAAAAGTTTTTGTTAAAGAATTTTTGCAAAACCTTCCGAAACAAAGTGATTGCAGAAAAGTACTGCGATTTTCCAAAAACTTTATTGTGATCTTAAAAGAGCTTTTAGTAGGACTTATGAACATTGCCAATGTGTTTTGGGTATAAAGGGCTGAATGTAATGTTTTATGTGCTAGTAGTTTAGTATTAGTGTATAATGTAATGTCAAAGCAACCAACAATGGCGGAGGCGCCAAATGTATGTAAAACGGTAAACTAAAAGAGTTATTCAAACCAACCCAGCACCGACTGCCATGCAACCAATGTGGGAAAGTTAATAAAATAAGCTTAACATGAAAGAAACATTCTTACTTCCAGTCTTCTTGTATGTAGTATGGTGTCACCGCAGTGCGAGGTATTCTAAATCATAACTAATTAGAATCAAAATACATTTCACTTGTATCTATTTATTCCAATTTTCAAGACCAGTAAATGTGGAGCAGAACAAACGTTGCAAAATGGCAGCGATGCACTCAGCGGCATCGACGAAGGGAGAACTGGTCCCAAAATAAATAACAAATACGTTTAGAAGTAATTACTTGAATTCACAATAGAAGGACCTGCCTTGTGCAAAGCCCTCGCTAAAATATTTCTTGTTGAAAACCATAAAGCTTGAGAAGCCGCTTCTTAAAGTTTGGCTTTAAATTACACGAAAAAGAAACATGCTAGTTGTAAAATTTATTGAAACTGAATTCTAGAAATATACCGTTGCCACTTCAGAAAAAGAAAAACCCAACCAATTGAAACACTGCCTGTTGGTGAACACAAATAAAAACATATAAAAATTAACAATAAAAATGTCTTTCAAGTCCAAACATGTACCTTCCCTATTTATATTTAACGGCTATCCTGTAATTGACCGCACATATTTTTTGCTTTTGCTTTGCATAGCATTGAAACAATAACAAAACTATTTGGTTCGAGTGGTTCATGCATAACAACTCTAAATTATCGACTGCGGCCTTGGTTGCGATATCTAAGTTTTATATTAATTCAACGGTTATAAAATCAACGGGTTTCGTTAAGACTCGTTAATCGGGATTGATTTCCGAAGAGGAAAAAATAATAACGGGCTTACGATACACAGAACGAACTTCCTCTAGGAAATGGCCTCGGACGTCACGTACTTCAAGTGTGAAATTAATTAGCACGCCCCTAAATCACCGGATCCGAAACGAGAACCCCTTATGTACAAGTTTCGCGGGACCCTAGACAACCCATGCGAGGACGAATGCAAATTCGTCCCGATTTTAAACTCGTCGTGGACACGGCTGCTGGGTTACGAGGCGGATAATTTTCGAACTTGACCGATAGCGTAAAAATGCTCCGCCGTGGATCAAAAACAAGTTTTGAACCAAAACATTTCCATTGCTTTTGCACAACAGGGAGGAGGGGTGAAGAGGTATGGCCCCCAGACGGGCCGACACGACGCTCGTAGACAGGATGTTTGTTGCTACTGCTTTTGCGCGAGACGACAGGAAATGGGAGATCCCCTTGTTCGTATATTTTGGTCACAGAGCGTATTAGAAAGTAAAAATTCGTGAAGCTCTACAAACAACAGAAATAGTGTTTTACAGAATTATACAGTCAACAAAAAATTAATTGTACTGCAATGTGCGTAAATGAGTGGATTTTTAACCTTTGCAATAATTTTACACAACCAGGGACAGTGTCGAGAGATTTGGGGGGGGGGGGGCAACGTCGGTTCTTAGGGTTATATATATATATATATATAAGAAATAAACATCCTCTCATTTTAAATTTAAACTCATTAAGTATTAGGTCTTCGATTACATAATTTTAGGCTAAGAAAAAAAAATACGCCGGGTTTTTTTTGGGGGGGAGGTGGAATTGCCCCTACTTCCCCCCCCCCCCCTTGGAGCCGCCTTCGACCAGGGAGTGTTTTAGGGCAGAGAATTCGTGGCAAAGGGCTCAAGTGTCCCAGTCCGACCAAAAGGGGTATCAGTAAATACCAATAATTTATTCTTATGGGGAAGAATTAAAATATTTCTCAATCACGTGACTTCAAATTCAACGTGTCTTCTGCAGTTTTTACTAATTACCATGTTTTTATTAACTCGCCTTCTTGTTTGTGTGTGTGTTTGTCCAGTACAAATCTTGCAATCGATTTTTAACTAACTTCCCGACTAGCTAGGCATTTGAAACCTTTTAGAATAGCTCAGAAGACGATGACAATGCATTATTTTAATACTTTTAGCCATCTTTAAGCAGAATTGAATCCATTTTCAGTTAATTTTGTTTTGTAGACTGGTGCAGTCATCTATCAGCCGGGACGGGAACGAAAAGTTAAATCAAGTTAACTTCCAATTAACTTCATTTTCTTTCAAGTTGATGGAATAATTCATCAAAAAATTTTCAAAAAGTATTTATTAATACATAGAACTGTCAAGTTTATATGATTCAACAGAAAATTTAAAAACATGGTACATAAAAAGTTCTTTTTATCTTGTAATTATTTTACTATTATTTTATTTTTATTTATGTCTACGCTCTTTAGCACAGCGGTGATGCTTAAGAGTATCGCTATATTCTGTGCTCCTTATTTAAGATTCAAAATTTGTATGTAGTAAAGCGAGTTTTCGACATAAAAAAGGGGGAGCGTTATCTGCAGATTTTTTTTTCTCTCAGGAATACCAACACAAAAAAAAAATTGCTCCAACTTCCTAATTAGAAGGTGTAATCAATTATAGTTCGTATTATTCTTGCTATTATTTTATAGTCCCCACATAATGACTGACATCTCTCGAGTCAACAAAAAATATATATATTAATACAGTAAAACGCAATTAATGCCCAAGAAGGAATTAATTCGAACATATGACGGCCATCACTGGAATTCCTCATTTTCGAGAAACCTAAATTTCCTTATGCATATTTTTAAACATCTGTATAGCTAGCATCTCTTAAAATTATTCATAATCTTTTAAACATTTGTTATTGAATTTTATATAAACGAGACAAGAAACCTAGAATTTATTTTATGTGCGATATGAATATGTCTATTGGTTGTAGAACTTATATTAGCTAGCAATTTATATGACACTATAGTTAGCAAGAGAATGAAATGGTTCTATAATTCATTAGTATAGATTTATAAATAACGATATATATATATATATATATATATATATATATATATATATATATATATATATATATATATAAACAAAGAAAGTAAGCAAAAACCGTTGAAGAAAATTTGACCTACTTTTAAAGTTTAATTTACACCTCAGTACTGTCTAGAACAAAGGTTTCGTTTTCATTATGAGCTAACATAAATTAATTTTAAAAAATATATAAAAGCATATAGTCTTTGAGTTGCTATACTAAATCGTTTTTTCTTTATTGTCCAGTAAATTTAAAGTGACATTAACAATAATTTATATATTTTTTATCAAATCAGATCTATATCCTTAGATTTCTGTATAATTTTCTCAATTATAACTCTATTTAAATATACATACACCTTTCCATCGACAATTGTTTAGAAAGCCGTATTATTTTAATTTTTTTTCCGTACTGCTAAAACGGCGAGTTACAGCCAACCGCTGGCACACCAAACTACCCGGCCGATATCAACAAACGCGGCTCCCGCGCGCATGCTCGAGCCGTGTGACAGATCGGCGAAGCAAGTGTTTGAACAGCTGATTGGGTTTGTCGCTCGAAAATGAATGAATAATGAAAGAAAGAAGCAAGGGATAATGCGCGAAAACGATTGCCTCTTCATCCAGACAGAAAATCCCGGTCGTTCGCTCGCAGAAGTTGATTTCAGGAACAAGTTTTATTTGTTTTCTTTTTCTTTGTTGTTTATCTCTTGTCTCAGGTTATGTGCGCGTCGAGGACGGATGCGGTTTTGTTGACTTCGCTTCGTGGGTGCATCGGGAAGAAATCATAATTGCGGGTAATCGATGCGTTTAGCATGGCTTTTCATTTGCATGTTTCGTTGAGTCACTGACGCGAGCAATTATTATTTCGCTGTTTTACGTCACTAATGATAGTAAAATAGTTTCCAATGTTAGTGATAGATATATACAGGGGAATCTCGATCGATCGTTCCCCGAATCATCGTTTTCGTGTATGTATCGTTTATTTCACCCAGTCCCGACGATCATATTGCGTTGTTATGTTCCCGCATCTATCGTTTTCCCGTATTCATCGTTCAGTTCAGTCGGTTCCTTGAAAAACGATAGATCGAGATTCCACTGTATTTCCGTAAGAAAGCCAATAATTACAGTAAAAAAAAAAAAAAAAAGTTCGCAATAAAATTTAATAAAGTTGTCAACATTCATTCCAGATATGGCGCCTATATTTAACATAAAATTTCATGGGGGAAAAAAAGTCTAAAAGTGTTCTTTATTTTAGTATTGTATGGATAAGGCAACCCAGCCATAAATCTCGCCGATAGTTTCAGCCATGTGTGTGAAACAAACAACACAAAGTTTAGTAAAGAAGAAATTAAGTGTCCAAAATGACACATTTTTAAAAAAATTCAGGTAGTCTCTTCTAATGTAACTACCGCGGGTTATTAACGTAGGATTACTTATCGTTGCTTACCTCTTTTGTATGTATATATGTATCTATGCATATATATGTACGTATGTATATATATACATATATGATGTCAAAATTTTGACGCATCTTGGTACTTTTCTGTTTAACTTGTCCAAGCCATAGACTGGGTTTGGCGCGCTGCCAGAATTATAACTCGCGAGGACGAACAGACGGACAGTTTTAGAGTCTGAAATTTTCTTTTCCACAGGACCGTTATGGAGGAACGTAATCCTATGTTAAAAAAAAAAAAAATTAAATGATACAGTTGTTAACACAATGCCTTCAACCCTTACTCGATGAATGCCGTCAGATCAGAAGCATTATGCTTCTACTCACTAGGTTCGATGGCCCTAGTAAGCAAATATGATGGTAAATATTGCTTTCATTACTTTTCCGTCACTGCACATGCTTTTCTCATTTCCATCAGTCTGTAATCCCTATGAAGTGACATTGAAGAAGTACAGGAAATAAACCACATTTCTATTTATTTCCTTTTCTAATTACAACTGTAAAAACACTTAAAACGCAATTTTTTTTCATTAACACTTAGCATAAACTTCAGGTTCTATACGATATGTACATAGAAACAGACAAATCGTTTCGAGAATATGTATCCTAAATTTAAAATAACGTAAAACGTTTAGAGTTGAAATGTATGACTTTTACGTACGTGTTTCAAATTGCATTGGCTTATTTTTCTTTTTTTTAGAGGTGTAACCAAAAAAAAAAAAAGGTGAGGATCACTTTTGTTATTATCACTTTTGTTATTTTCGAATTACATAAACATTAATCGATAAGTAATACTGTCGTGAACCCTCACTTCTCTTCACCGAGGTTCACTTAGGTTCTTTTCTATGGCATAGAGACAAATGAAGTAGTGCAATAACGAGTCGTCACTGTACAAGACGAACATAAATTTATTTACAGTTGAAACATTAAAATGACAATTAAAGAAAACTCTGAGCACGAGGTGGGCAAGTCTATAGCACCTTGCCAGACCCCCGACTCCTACTACTACACTCTAATCTACTAGTTACAGATTAACTCTGTTCTGCTTACAGAACTAATTATTTCACTGGAGGTGAGACGAGCCTGCTTTATCTAGCCAGGTTTCTTGACATTACTCTCAGACTCAAATTCTCTCTCTGTCTCAATTCTAATTAACGAATAATTAACTCAACAGAGGTGAGACGGGCCTGCATACATTTTGCTAAACCTCCGATCCCTACCAGAGACGCTTTCCTTCTTTTACTTTCTTACTGACTGACTCCCCGTGATCCCAAGCACCCTCTTGGGTTCAACGCCCCCGCAGCCAATCCTCTGATTGGTAGAGGGGTGGAATCACGGGGTACAACATTTTCACTTTAACAAGCGCCCCGTCTCAAACATTACACTACAAATACCTAAGTACATATTGAATAATTTATCCAATTGACTGTAATACATACGTTTCAATAGGTTTGGTTTGGTTTGGTTTGGTTTGAAGCGCTACGGTCAACTTTTTGCTACACGAGGGTTAATTAGACGGGGACCTACAGTTTAAAGCCGATTCCGAACGGCTACAAACTTCCATGCCAACAGTGGGACTCGAACCCATAGGATCTGAACCGAATGCCAGCGCCCTAAGCCATTCGGCCATCAGCCTGGCACGTTTCAATAGGAATAATGTCTTTTTAAAATTTGCGCAAATTGTCTGATCGTCAAGTTCATTTCGTCATTTTCGTCAAAATCGTTTTAAAAAGGGAAACCATTTTATCGGATCAACATTACTCGAATTGAAAATTCAAAACCTGAATTCAGGAAAATTGACTCGAAATCGGAAAAACGAAAACAAAGAAATAGTTAGAAAACGCCACGCTGCAATGGCTGAAGAAAACAATGTAAAATTCAGCCACCAGAAACACAGATGTAGCTAAAGCTCATAGCCCCTGCCTTCTATAAGCATTTCACGTGAATCCAGAGCAATTAACAAGGTTTGTATTTATCATTCAAATATACATAAAAATCTCTGATATCTAGAACATCAGTCAAAGTCAGGATGGAAAAGATGTATCCATTTCCTTTGCTCAGTCTGCGGGCGTTGTGTTCTGGATGAGGTTGGCTGAACTTTGATTTGTGGAGCCTTAAGGTGGAACCAATTTAAAATAGTCATACGTCAAAGAAATTGTGAAACTATTTTTGACGAACGATATTCGCTGAATTTACCCTCGAGATACTAGAGTTTTCCATCAAGATTCTGTACTGTCTTCAATGAAAGCACAGAGAGAGATCAATCACTTTTCATAATATAGTGTATACGTGAGATAAATATATATATATGAATGTTGTTTGTACGAGGGTTCAAACCTTTATTTTACTTTTTTCTTAGTTTAAACTACAGATTGTTCATTTCATCCCTTGAGTAGGTCGATAAATGAGGAGCAAGCTTGCTTGGGAACTAAACTCTGGGGGGTCCCACGTCAGGTTGACCACCTGACTGAGACATATGCTGTATGGCACCTCGAGCCCACTGTCAAGAAAGAGAAGATGGGCACCGCCGGCTTTGGTTCACAGCGGACTGTTGTGCCATGAGTTTAGTTTACAGATTGTTTATATAAAAATTAATTTCCTCCCAGATGGCAATTAATTTTAGCTTCGTTGAAGTTAGAAATTTTGTTCGGAGGGCCCTTAAATCTGAATGGTATCTTCTTCATTCCTTACCTTCTATAAAACTC
The DNA here is from genome assembly GCA_907164885.2 of Dolomedes plantarius. Classification (NCBI taxonomy): domain Eukaryota; kingdom Metazoa; phylum Arthropoda; class Arachnida; order Araneae; family Dolomedidae; genus Dolomedes; species Dolomedes plantarius. The sequence continues at coordinate 194,336,782 of OU015491.1, read as the reverse complement.
CTAATACCATAAGTGCGTCAAGCTGCCATCCCACAGGTCCAGGGTTCAACCCTGTGACTGGGCAAGGTCGACTCAGCCTTTCATCCCTTCAGTGGTTCGATAAAATGAGGACCAGGCATGCTTGGGAACTAAACTCTGGGGGTCCCGCGTCAGGTTGACCACCTGACTGAGACATATGCTGTATGGCACCCCAAGCCCACGGTTACGAAAGCGGAGATGGGTACCGCCGGCCCTGGTCCACATCGGACTGTTGCGCCGTGAGTTTAAGTTTTAATACAATAAGTATTATTACAGTGTAATAATAATAAAGTTTTCTATCTTGTGAATATACCCTGTTTTCGAGACGTATTCTTTAACAGGGGCATCTAAAGCGCATCATTATGAAATGTAGTCATGTCGATAAGTCGGGATATCGATATATCAGGAGACCCCGCTTTGCAATCATTACTATTTCAGTTCTACATTTAATAACCGAGTAATTATGCAACAATATACCGTATTTACTAGTGTACAGGAAGCGTGCGTGTATAAGCCACACCTGAATTTTGAGACAACATTTGGGGATATTTTTCTTCTGAATTCCGTTGTAGACTTAAAGTAGCATCGTTCTGCGAAATGTAGCAATGTTATACATTCCTAAGGCCGTCTGCACACGGAGCAGCTCAAAAGAAACTGATAACTGACTCCAATCACAAACCAGTCTGTGATGAGTCGTAACCTATGTAATTGAATGGAGCCACGCACACGGCGCAACTGGTTACAAACCCGTCAGCAACGCGTTTGTAATCAGTCTCAGGCAACTCAACGTGTCGAGTCACTAGCAACTTCAGTCGCCAGTTTCTCTTGCGTTGTGCGTGTTATTACACAATATATGTTACAGCAGTGGTTACAGCCGCTCTTTTGGCAAGCTGCCAAATGACGTACACGAGTCACGTGACTTCTGCCTAGCGATGAAATGAAATTCTAACGTTTTTTGTTGCATGGAATACGTGCGCCCATATGTACAGTGCATTTTTAAACGATGGACCAAAGACAATCTATTTTGGCAATTTTTTTAAATAAATTAATTTCTGATAATAATTTAACTAAAAGATGCCCGGAATAATGATGTTCTTCCTTCCATGGCAGGTCGCAAATTATTGATTTGAATCACTTTTGAGTAGGCCCGTGTGCGGAGCCGCATCACTAACGAGTTTGCAACCGATAAGCAATTTCAATCGCTAAGCAGTTCAGTTTCCTTTGAGTCGCTCCGTGTGCATGGCCTTAGAGTTCATGCTCGCCTAACAATATCAGGTACAGCCTTAGCTGATGGTAGTGAAACTACAGTGCAAAAAAGATGATTACAGTCGAACCCCGTTATAACGAACTTCAAATGACCAAAGGTTTTGTTCGCTTTATCCGGTGGTTTGCTATATCCGAACCGGTAAGAAAGATGCTAGTGTTCACAAAATATATAATTCATTAGTTGCAATGTGTATTCAATAATGATGTAATAAAAAATGATAAAATCTATTAAAAATGATCATTAATGAATTAAATAGACTAAAATCTATTACATTAAATCGGCACAATACTAATAAAATTACGTACAATAGGAAAATGGCGGGACCAAAATTTTCGTTCGTTATATCCCGGGTTCGCTGTAATGAGGTTCGACTATATATATATACTAGTACACTTAGGAATTATTTCGCACGAAGACAATCTCTTGGGAACTCAAGAGTTTTATTAAATAGTCCTAAGGTATAATATATACAAACAATAATATTTACAATACATTGAATTGTCGTGGGCATGATACGGTGTAATAGCTTGTAATGAGTATATGTTTTATGATAGTAAAGTGTTCTAAACTAAAAGGTGGTTAATGTATTTAATTTTAAAATTCCGTGTATAAACCGCAACTCATTTTTACCGACCTATTTTATGGAATTAAAGTGAGGCCTATACAGTCGAACCCCGTTATAGCGAACCCGGTATATAACGAACTCCCTGATATAACGAACGAAAATTTTGGTCCCGCCGTTTATCTATTGTATTTAATGCTAATTTATCCTTTTATAGCAAACCTCTGAAATCTTAAGAATCGGCTATAACGAACATTTTTTTCAGTCGAGAACTGAATTATTTTTAATTTTTAAACTTTTTAAGAATATTGAAGATACAACCAATGTTGAAGAAGCAAGGAATATTGAAGAAGAAAATGATGAAGATTTACCTATCGCAATGTGGATAGAAAAGCACAAAATTTCATCATTCTCAGATTGTGGCGTGCAGTTGTTCGAAACGTGTGATAATGAAGTCATTACATGTGAAAATCCGACTGATGAAGATATTGTGGAAGAAATTAAAATGAATCATTCTGAAATCGAAGATTCTGCTTCTGATGCTGATGAAGAGGATCACATAAATGACGAAATTTCCACCATCTCAGATGCTACAGTAGCGATGTGTGTATTTAATAAGTTTTTGTCTACACAAACAGTGGAAGAAAGAGTGTTGGAGTCATTTGATGTATTGGACAAAAAAATTCATAAAATGGTTTTGAAATCGGCATCACGTCAGCAGAAGATTACCGATTATTTCTGTATCAAACAGTGAGCAACAACTAAAGATAAAATCAATTTATTTCCATTTGTCTTCATTTTTAGTTAATTTAATTAGTATTGCCTCAGTTTAATGTAATCGATTTTAGTCAATTTAATTCATTAATGATCATTTTTAATAGATTTTATCATTCTTTCAGAAGAACATAGCAACAAATGAGTTATACATTTTGTGAACTTTAACATTTTTCTTAATGGTTCGGATATAACGAACCACCGGATATAGCGAACAAAACTTTTGGTCCCTTGAAGTTCGTTATAACGGGGTTCGACTGTACACGCATAAACACGGTAATAAATACCCCGTCTTCCACACAAAGCTGTGGTCTAGCGTTGCTGCTGCTGACTTCTAGCTAAAGCATCTATTATATTCCCTAAAGATTTTCTATAATGACTTATTCCAAATAGCTAGAATAGTTTGTTCCTGCGAGTGCATCCAAGATGTTGGTTTACCAAATCAATGAACACATTTCCCGACAGCCATGGCTCTTCTGTATCTCTGCCCTGCTAATCCGTAGCGTGAGAAAAGGTCAGGAGATAAGAAAAGGGTGAGGATAAGCCCTATGTGGAGAGGGAAGAAGGAACTGTACAAGGGTTTATTTAGCAGAAGGATGATCTCCCCCCCCCCCCCATTCCTCCCCGGTCCTTTTTTTTTTTTCTCTATGGTGATGGGAGAGGAGAAAGATTCCCTGGAGTTCTTTGTAGTTCCGCATTTATTGAAGCCACCTTCAGAAATCTGCCCCCACACTGTCCATAGATGTACTGGTGTTCATCTGTAAGAAAATCAAAGCGCTTTCAAGCCATGCTAGCTTTTAAGACATTAATTGTTTAAGATATGTAATTAAACTGCCATTTTTTCAGTTTTTTGGCTAGACATGAAGTAATATTTAAGAACTATAATTTCTTACCATAAAACCATATTTAACAAATTATGGTAGATCGCAGTCAGTTGAGGCTTTTATGGATCCTCTGTGAGAAAAAAAAAAATTATAAATAGCACTACCTCCCGATCCCAGGGGAGTTCAGATCTTAGAATTCCACCTCCAGTTTTGAGGGCCAGTATTCGCGCTCCTCGACAGACGGTAGTTAACGTGGTTGGATATATATACA